>JAJJMC010009994.1:4689534-4728252 GCA_023531435.1 Papaver californicum | reverse complement strand
TCCTTTTAAAATTATTCAAAAATCATCTTTAGGTTATTTAGTCTTTTTCATACTCCTGGAATTTTCTAGAGTTAATTAAAATCATTATTTTCTAAAATCATTACCTTTACAAGTTCGAGAATCGAACCTTTATTTACCACTTTAAAAATTACATCAAACTTGTCAACTGAGCCATCAAATTTTCTCTTATCCTTGAAAATCCACCTGCACCCAACTGGTTTACACTCACCTGTGGGTAAAACTAGATCCCAAGTACCATGTTTCATTAAGGCAGTTACCTCTGCAGACATGGCCTCACGCCATTGAGGATGAGCTAATGCTTGGCTAAACTGGTGGGTTCAATGTGTGAGGAAGAGGGTGTTTTGAAGTTATGTGTACCTGTTTTGGTTTGAAGATTTGATTCATGGAACGTGTGGTTATGTTATGGGTACGTTGAGCTTGGGATTGTTGGTTGAGATCCTGAGCTACAGGAGATGTTGTTGTGCATGGATGTACATCGGATGCTGGTGATTCTGAGAGAGGTTCAGACCTGTTTGCACCTGGGAAGGACTGCTGATGGTTGTCTGCAGCTGTAACTGGCAATGTCGATGGCTGAGTACCCTGAGATACAGGAGATGTCGCTGTGCAGGGATGGACATCGGCTTTAGGAAATGCTGGTGATTCTGAAGGAGGTTCAGACCAGTTTTCACCTGGAAAGGACTGGTGGTGGTTGTCTGCAGCTGGAGACACATCATGAGTTAAAGATGCAGGGGTGGAAGAGTTACCTGGAGAGGATATAACAACGAAAGAGACACTTTCTGGAGACTGTACGGCTGTTTGTGCACCTGTGACCGGCAATGTGGATGGATGAGTATCGAAGTGTAGCGGTAGAAACTGGTGGATATCTGGAGAATTTCGAGTGAGTGCACAGGGCACAGATGACCCTTGAGTGAGATGTTTTTGATGTTCATCAAATATCACATGGCGAGAAATGAAGATTTTCTTTGTTTGGGGTTCAAAACATTTGTAACCATTTTGAGTCGGTGAATAGCCAAGGAAGATACAAGCTTTGGATTTTGGTTGCATTTTGTTTGAGTTGTATGCCTTTGTTAGGGGATAACAGATACACCTAAACTTTTTTAACTTTAGATAGTTTGGTGGTTGACCAAAGAGAGCTTCAAAGGGGGATTTTTTTATAAGATGCGTGGGTTGACGGTTTATGAGATACGAGGCTGTTTGAAAAGCGGTCAAAACGAATAATCCCGATTGGCATCATAAAGACGGGTGAGACCTGTTTCGACTAGATGATGATGTCGATGCTCAGAAACACCATTTTGTTATGGAGTGTGAGGAACAGTGGTGAGATGAGTGATCCCATGAAGCAAGAGATATGATTTTAAAGAAATAAAATCACCTCCGTTGTCAGAGTATAGTCTTTTCATGGATTTCTGAAAGCGATTTTTGATAAATTTTTTGAATTGCGGAAAGATTATAGAGACGCCAGATTTTGTAACCATAGGATAGAGCCATATATATTTTGTATAATGATCCACAAAAATAAGATAGTAACATGAACCATCAATCCCTGTATAACTCACGGGTCCCCACACATCTGTGTAAATGAGTTCAAGAGGTTCACGACTTTGTAGGCTTGTGACACGAAATGGTTGTTGATGTGCTTTATTAATAGAACATGAATGACATATTGAAGATAAATTTTTATGAGAAGAAATAGGAAAGGAAAAATTCTTAATAAGGCGATGGACAACTTTAAGAGAAGGATGTCCAAAATGCTTGTGTCATCCTTCAATGGAAGTCCTTTCATGCACATTAGCAACCTTTGGTGCTGCCGTCTATGATTCTGGGAAGGTGTAGATGCCATTGGTACATGCTCCTTTTAGTAAAATTGCCCTCGTGATCTTGTCCTTTATAAAAAAAATGGAACAGATAAAATTCAACAAAGACATCATTTTGTTTGGTTAGATGATGCGCAAATATTAAATTTTTGCAGAGATTGGGAACATAAAGAGTGTCTCTTAGTGTAAATGTTCGATGTGGCGTTGTTAAAGCTAATAAACCAACATGTGAGACAGCCAAACCTGATCCATCACCAAGAATTACTTCGTCAGTTCCATCATACTCTGAATGTATGGATAGATTTGATAGGTCACCAGTGATGTTATGAGAGGCTGGCGAATCAAGAAACCAGTTTTTGTCTTTGGCTGCAACTGTAGTAGCACAGTTTACAGACGCTGGCTGTGAGTGAAGCTGAGAACATGCTTTGGCCGTATGTCCTATCTGGTCACACAGTTGACATTGTGGTTGATAACTCCTGGTGGATGATGTGGGATTACCAGTGCCTGTGTTGAAGCGTCTTCCATCACGCTGAAGTCTTGTTGAGTACCTGCCTAAATTTATGTTTGAAGGCTGTCTGGAGTGATCATTCTGTTTGTAGAATCTCTGATAATATCCTTCCTTTACTGCTGATATTGTTCTTGTATAGTTGGCAGACACAACAACACTTTGTGTTGTAGTTTCCAGACGCCTTAGATAGGCTTCATGACCAACTAATAAGTCATGCAGTTCTTCAAATGTCAATGATGTTTCTCGGGTACGAATTGGCGCTGCAATCTTTCTAAATTCTGGACCTAGACCATTTAATACATAAATGGTCAGGTCATCGTCGGAAATAGAGTGATCTATAATGGCTAGTTCATCTACCAGGTTTTTCACAGCATGAAGGTATTCTGTGATACTTCTGTTTGCACGCTAAATTAATGTGAGCTCTTCCTTCAACTGCATTGCTCTAGTCCTAGACCGGCTAGCATAAAGGTGAGTGAGCTTTTTCCAGGCTGTATGGGGGGATTTTGTTGTGGCTATCAAGGGTGTTATGGAGGCTGAAAATAGATGTTAATATTGCACTGAGGATAAGTCTATCCTGTCTGATCCAATGAGTCTTGTGAAGCTCATCTGTAGGGGATCTATCTGAGGTTGGACATTAGAAGGTTCCTTCAACATAATTGAGAAGGTCATAACCAATGAGAAGTGCTTCAAATTGAGCACGCCATTGAGAGAAAGTGGTGGGGGTTAGTTTTTCATTGATTTGGATAGTGATATTGAGTGCAATAAGAGGCTTGTCATATGTAGAGGGAGGTTGGGTATTGATGGTGAAGTTTGGTGTCTAACTTGAAGTAGAGGAAGTCATTGTGTTTCTCGTTGGATATTTTATGGCTCTGATACCATATAGAAACTACAAACGGTTAAGCTTAAACAAGATATTTGCCCACACACTTTATTGATATGAATATATGAGTATATATACAAGATATTACAACTTAAGATAAGAAACAAGAATATGTGTAATTGCTAGAAATATGCCTATAGAATCTGCCAGGAATATTTGATTGATCTCCTAAGGATATGTGAGTCAATGCCAAGATATTCTTCCTTCAATGTAGGATGGATATGTTACGTACACGGTTCCCTTATAGTTTATTTGTTTGTTTGCATTGATGAATTTCACTTGTTTGATTCTACTTTGAGCTTAAATTGCTCGGGAATGTTCCTATAGAATACCGATCAAAAAAAAAAATCCTATAGAATGTCTTATTAGTATCTTTGTTCTATAAGAAATATGAGGAAGGGAAAAGCAAGCAGGGGTCAGAACGAGCCTTGCAAAGACACGGGTTTGGCGTTGAAAGGGTTGGGTATTGTGGGACAACAAACATTAAACTTATGCTATTGCAGAAAACCTATAGCTAAATCCTGAAGACATGAACTAATATGTGCTTAACTCGAAAATGCTGGTTTTTGTCCGCCTTTCCTTGGCAATAAACATCCTGATATATCATCTTTGGAAGATGCATAACATGAAGTAAATTTCTGAGTATTGGTAGTTGAGTTTGCAAATACTTCAATATGAACTGTTTGCGAAGATCGCTTGACAGATTGGTTACCATTTGCGGTGCTTATGCTACCTTTGCTATGGAGTGAGCGTGCATTCTTGGTAGCCATGTGGTCTATCTGAAAGCCAACATATTCTTCCATAAAATATGTTTATACTGCTCATACAAAGGTCCAGTTTATATCTGTCAAGTAACTTGTTGCATGTGTCATTCTTCAATTTGGATATAAGCATCATGGTACACATGTCAAGGGACAACTAGTCCTGGATGATAATTATCTACTGTTCAGTTTCTTGTGGCTTTCATCCTTATCTCTTTCGGCCACCTTATATTGCTGAGATTTTGCAAAACTTTAGATAGGCAGTATAAGAGAACCGTATGATTCTCATATCTTAGTCAAAGAAGAATATATCAAGCCCATGATCAAGGGAGAATCTCTCAATATCAATCCCACATGACAAATTCTACTGCCATAAGTTAAGGCTTATATTAAGCATGTCTAATATATCTGTTACCCGGTTTAGTGTCTTGTGTATTTGTATATAAACACAAAGCATATCAATGAAACGGTGTGGTTCATGTTCATCTATTTTGTGCAGTATAAACTTTATATGGTATCAGAGCTTTTCTTCTCCAACGAGTAACTGATCTTGCAACCACGTCTTCCACCTCTTCTGATCAAACACCTAACTTCACCATCAACATCCAACCTCCATATGCATCAGAAAAACCCTTAATAGCTCTCAATATCACTGCCCAGATTAATGAAAGACTAACACCCTCCACCTTTCCTCAATGGCGTGCCCAGTTTGAGGCACTGCTTATTGGCTATGATCTCCTTGATTATGTTGAAGGAAACTTCCAATGCCCCTCCTCAGATGGTACCCCTACTGAAGAACTATGCAAAACCCACTGGGTTCGACAGGACAAACTCATCCTGAGTGCAATCCTAGCCTCAACATCCCCATCAATTACTCCTCTCATAGCTACAGCAAAAGCGTCTCATGATGCTTGGAAAAAACTTACCAATCTCTATGCTAGCCGATCAAGAACTCGTTCTATGCAGTTAAAGGAAGAACTCACCTTGATCCAGCGTGGGAACATGACCATCTCAAAGTACCTTCACGCTGTGAAAAATCTAGTTGATGAACTAAATATTATAGATCACTCTATCTCATATGATGATCTAACCCTCTATGTGCTGAATAGCCTAGGTTCAGACTACAGGGAAATTGCAGCACATATTCTTGCACGAGAGTCATCTCTAACATTTGAAGAACTACATGACCTGTTAGTTGGTCATGAAGCTTACTCTGACGTCTGGAAACGGCAACACACAGCTTGGTTGCATCTTCCAACTACACCAGAACCAAGACATCAGGATTCGAAGCAAACCAGCAGCACATGCATGACTATCAGCGCTACAGACAGCCTGACTCCTCCAGAAGCTCTCCAGGCAGATACCCAAGGCCAGCCAGCAGCTCGGGTCCTTCTCCAGGCAAATGTTCGAACAACGTCCAACATGATGGACGTCGCTACACAGCAAACCCTGGCAGATACAACAACTCCAACAGGCGTTACCAGCCCAAATGCAAACTCGGTGACCAGGTCGGCCACACTGCCAAGACGTGTTCTCAATTTCACTCCCAAAACGCCTCCATAAATTATGCCGTAACTTCTGGAGCAAAAGAAAAAAACTGGCTACTTGATTCAGCCGTTTCTCACAACATCACTGGTGACCTCTCCAATCTATCTATGCACTCTGAATATGATGGAACTGATGAAGTGATTCTTGGCGATGGTTTAGGTTTGGCTGTCACATAATCGGTTCTTTGGCTTTAAACACTCCACATAGAAAATTTACACTAAGTGACACTCTTTATGTTCCAAATCTCTGCAAAAATATAATCTATGTGCATCATCTTACTAAGCAAAATAATGTATTTTTTGAATTTCATCCTTTTCATTTCTTTGTGAAGGACAAGAGCACGGGGGCAATATTACTAAAAGGAGCATGTAACAACGGCATCTACACCTTTCCGGAGTCATTGCAGGCATCACTAAAAGCTGCTAATGTGCATGAAAGAACGTCAATTGATGGATGGCACAAGCGTCTTGGACATCCCTTTCTTAAAATTGTCAATCATCTTATTAAGCAATTCTCATTACCTATTGCTTCTCAGAAAGATCTGTCTGTCTTATGTCAGTCTTATTCTATTAATAAAGCACATCAACAATCTTTTCGTGTCACAAGTCTTCGTAGCCATGAGCCTCTTGAACTTATTTACACAGATGTATGGGGACCGTCCAACTACACTGGGATTGAGGGCTCCCGGTACTATCTTTTGTTTGTTGATCATTATACAAAATACATCTGGTGTTATCCCATGATTACCAAATCTGGTGTCTCTCTAATCTTTCCACAGTTCAAACGAATTGTTGAAAATCGTTTCCAAAAAAAAAATCCATCAAAACACTTTATTCTGGCAATGGAGGAGAATATCTAGCCTTAAAATCATACCTCTCACTTCATGGCATCACTCACTTCACTATTGTTCCTCACACACCACAACAGAATGGTGTCTCTGAACGGCGTCATCGCCATCTTGTTGAAACATGCCTTACCCTTCTTCATGATGCCAATCTAGATCTCTCTTATTGGCACATGATTTTCAAACAGCCTCTTACCTCATTAATCGTCAACCATTACCCATTCTACATAACAAATCCCCCTTCGAAACTTTCTTTGGTCAATTCCCAAATTACTCTAAGCTTAAAAAATTTGGGTGCATTTGTTATCCTCTCACCAAGGCCTACAACTCAAACAAAATGCAACCTAAATCCAAAATCTGTATCTTTCTTGGCTATTCACCAACTCAAAATGCCTAAAAATGTTTCGAACCTCAAACAAAGAGAACTTATATATCTCGGCATGTGTTGTTTGATGAAAACATGTCATTCTTTCAGTCCTCCTCTGTGCTTTGTAAGCCCCCTAGTCATTCTATATCGGACAACCATCAGTCCCTGCCTCTACACTTCAACAGTGAGTCTAAGGTGTAATCCATCTAGGTTTCACAATCACCAGCGCCTGCACTCTCTCCGGAAAGGTCACCTGCTGTTGCTGCACTCTCCCCAGGTAACATTGCCCTCTCTGACTCTTTAAATTCTACCCTTGTACAAGATACATTCTACCACTCGAGTCACCTTCCTAGCTCTCCGGAAGCAACCGGAACTGAGCACCCATCAGCATCCTCTGCAGCTGTTGTTCTTGACACAAGTGTGTGCACAGACAATGCATCTCCGACTCACACCACACATCAATATTTGGAGAATCTTGTACCCAAACAAATTCATACAGTTTCCAGACATCCTCTACCTTAATCCATTGAACCAACAAGTGTACGTCAAGCCATAGCTCAACCTCAGTGGCGTGAGGCCATGTCTGCAGAACCCACGGATCTGCTGAAACACGACACTTGGGAACTTGTTCTACCTCCAGCTGAATGTAAACCAGTGGGGTGTCGGTGGATCTTTCGGGTTAAAAGAAAAGCTGATGGTTCAACTGATAAATTCAAAGCCAGACTTGTGGCAAAAGGTTACAACCAACGTCCGGGTATCGACTATACAGAGACTTTTAGTACAATAGTGAAACCAGCTACAATTAGAGATGTATTGTCCATTGCAGTAATGAATGGATGTGAGTTACGGCAAATAAATATCAACAATGCCTTTCTCAATGGTGCTTTAACAGAAATTATCTACATGGTACAATCTCCTGGCTTCAAAGATCTTTCAAGACCATAGCATGTGTGCCGACTAAAGAAAGCCATCTATGGGCTAAAACAAGCACCAAGAGCATGGTACACAACGCTCAAATCTGCTATCCTTCAGCTGGGTTTTCAAAACTCCAAGGCAGACTACTCACTGTTTGTCTACAGAAGAGATACTACTCATTGCTACCTACTGGTCTATGTGGATGACCTTATCATCACATGCAACAAATCATCCTTTGTAACAGCCACCATCAAGCAGTTGGGTGACATGTTCTCACTCAAAGATATGGGTGCTCTCCATTTCTTTTTAGGCATTGAAGTTATACCTACCAAGGAAGGAATACTATTATCTCAACACAAGTACATCAGAGAACTTCTGGACACTACAAGTATGAGTGAAGCAAAGGATGTCTCATGATTTACTTCACGGGCGAGGTCTCTGGTTCAAATCCAGGATGGCCCAGCTGCGCCAGGGAAAAGAATAGAAGAAGCATCTGACTCCTTCATGCATGCTCCACTTGGCCCACCTTTATCTACATCACAAACTCTCCAGCTAATTGACGGTACAACATCTATAGACTGTTCAGAATTTCATCGATTGATTGGCAGTCTACGATATCTCACACTGACCCGTCCGGATATTGCTTTTGATGTGAACAATCTATCTCAATTCATGCACAAGCCAACTACAAATCACTGGTCAGCAAGCAAAAGGTTACTTCGTTACTTAAAACAAACTATCTTTTATGGGATTCAGATTCACAAAGGTAGAACTTCTACACTTCAGACATATACAGACGCATATTGGGCTGGCAATATAGATGATCGGACATCAACCTATGCCTACATCATTTTTCTAGGCTTAAACCCAATCTCATGGAGCTCCAAGAAGCAACGAGCCGTTGCAAGATCATCCACAAAAGCTGAATACAGAGCACTGGCCAATGCAGCATCAGAGACAATGTGGATGTCAACACTGTTTGCAGAACTTGGAGTCTCACTTACAGGTTCTCCTCAACTTTTATGTGACAACCTTAGTAGCCACACACCTAAGTATCAACCCTGTCCATCATTCACGTATGAAACACATCCAAATTGATCTACATTTTGTGCGTGATTTAGTTCAGAAAGGAAGTCTTCAAGTCAGACATGCGCACACTCAAGATCAGTTAGCTTCCCTTCTCACAAAGCCATTATCTAAGTAGCGTACTTCCTTGCTACAGAACAAGATTGGCCTTGCCGATGGAACGCCAATCTTGCGGGGGCGTATAAGAGACTGTATGATTCTCATACCTTATTCAAAGAAGAATATATCAAGCCTATAATCAAGGGAGAATATCTCAGTATAAATCCCACATTCATGGCAAATTCTACTGCCATAAGTTAAGGCTTATATTAAGCATGTCTAATATATCTGTTACCCGGTTTAGGGTCTTGTGTATTTGTATATAAACACAAAGCATATCAGTGAAACAATGTGGTTCATAGTCATCTATTATGTGCAGTGAAAACCTTATAGGCAGGTTGTAGCTTTCCTCATTCACGTACTCAGTCGTTTTACATTTTTTTCTCAACACTGATGTCTCGATTATAGTTTTGGTCTTTACTAATGTCTCCTTGTTTCTTTTCTTTCAAATGTTTAATACACTTCAGCTCTTCTATCTTACAAGTTACATCCGTGAGCATAAATTTTATCATTCTTCACCCTTACTAATGCCACTGGTTACCTCTTGTGGGTTTATAAACCCATCCTTGAGAAGCTGCTGCGTTGCACATTCATCATCTGGAACATGTGAAATAGTATAAATGTCTGATTGGTACAAATGTTGGGACAAACTTGTAGTTGCTGTTGTTTAGGTTGAGAGTTTTGTTTACATAGACCAGGGTTCTTCAAGGTTTGGTTTTCACATCGAAGCATAAACCTAGATCAAAGGTTTGGTCTAAATCATCGTTAAAAAGGAAGGAAGCTGTTGCAGACACTGAAGAGGAAATGGCATGAAATCAAATCTTAATTCCTCGTGAATCAAGTAACATATGTTACACTGACAGTAGTATGGTGAAATGATCCTATGTTGATGCACATTGTACATATTGTGGAGTGTCTCCGTTATAGATTTTCATCTTAAGAAATTACACATATAACCTATATATAAGCAAATGTTTTGTTGTTCTCAGCATGTTCTACTTCCTCAGAGATGGGTCGGTTCATTATTGTCTCTACCAATGCTAATTATCCCCATTCCCCCTGTTTTAGCAAATGTATTTGCTAATTTCTGAATGAAGTGCGTACCTTATGTAATTTCAGGATGATGGAGTCAGGTTTGCTACCTAGAGAAGAGGTGGCCAAGGTGTTTGAGAAGATAAAAAAGAATAAAGTACTCAATTCTCCTATCAAGGCTATTACCACCAATTCTGTGAAGGAAACGACTAAGTCTATTACTGTCAAGAGAGCCAAATCCTCCCCTGCTACTTTTTCCGTGAAGAAGAGCAAAGATTCAGGATCGAAACCGGTAGTGGCAGCGAAGAACTCAAAGAAACAGAAGGAGGATAGTTCTTCGAAAAATGAATCTGACGATGAATTTGTTTTGTCTAAGAGCAAAGATTCAGGAAAGATACCCGTAGCTGCATCAGAGAAGTCAAAGAAACGAAAGAAGGAAGATAGTGCATCGGAAAATGATCCTGACGAAGAATTTGTTTTGTCTAAGTTGAAGCGAAAGAAACTTAAACATTGAAGCAGTATGTTAACTCCGATCCCTAACTGCAAGTGACCTTATTTTTTCTGGCGTACTTCCTCATTAGTGTAGTAACTATTAGTGTTTGGGGTTCATATTGCCTAGCCTAGTCACTTGGACTGTGATAAGTCTGTAATTTCACTGGTTTTAGTAAATAGCACCACTAGAGCTTTGAGTCACAGTGATCATTTAATGAACGTGTCCATTTAATGCTATAACAGCAGAGAAACACAGATTTGGTGTCAATGTCTGTATGTTGTTAGAAATATTAATATGTAAAGGACTATATTTAGGGAATCAAATTCCATAATATCTGTAATTTCCTATTGTTAATATCTTCTTATTCTAGGAACTGTTGTACAAATATAAGTAGCCTTGTAACCACCGAGACGTTGACTCCCATAGTACAAGTTTCTGATGGCTTGGACACATCACTCCCGGCTAATATCCCTGAGGTTAGTGTTTCTACTGTGGCTTCTGTTTCAGATACTCACTCTTCCGCACATAACTCTAATGATACTAGTACAGAGGTTGCAACAGTACATGAGACGGTTGAACCAACTCAGGAGAAGTATGTGTTGCCAGCCCGGAGAACCAGAGGCATTCTTCCTGTTCGGTATGAACCGGAGTACAATCCGAAATCCAAACGGTATCCAGTAGCGAACCTAGCCATGGGGAGCTTATCACCAATTGCACATTCCTTTGTTGCATCTAAATACACTCAGGAGGTTCCTAGAACAGTAGAGGCAGCGCTTGAGAATCCAGAATGGTGTCAGACTATGAAAGTAGAGATGAGGGCATTAGAAAAGAACAAGACTTCGGAGAAGTGTGTTCTACCACATGGAAAAAGAGCAATTGGATGTCTATGGGTGTTCACTGTGAAGCACCGTGCAGATGGATCAATCGAGAGGTACAAGGCGATATTGGTAGCTAAAGGCTATACTCAGACATACAATATCGACTATTCAAAAAAAAAAAATCTCCGGTTGCTAAAATTGACACTATCAGAGTCTTGTTTTCAGTAGCATCCAATCGTGATTGGCCACTCCATCAGTTTAATGTAACAAATGCATTCTTGCATGGCGATCTGAAGGAGGAATTTTATATGGAGCCACCTCCGGGCTTCAAGTCAGGATTTCGAGATTCAGATGTATGTAAATTAAAGAAGGCCTTATACGGCTTGAAACAGTCACCTAGGGCATGGTTTGTAAGGTTTACAGTTGTTATGAAGAAGTATGGCTACAGGCAGAGCAATTCAAACCATACATTGTTCCTCAAGAGGAGAGAAGGCCGGGTGACATGTTTGATTATCTATGTTGATGATATGATTATTACAAGAGATGATTCTGAGGAGATATCTCATCTCAGGCGGAATTTATTTCGGGAGTTTGAAATGAAGGACTGGGGAAAGCTCAAGTATTTTCTAGGGATCGAGGTACTACGTTCAAAAAGAGGTATCTTCATTTCTCAAAGAAAGTACATACTGGATTTTTTAGTTGAGACAGGTCTGCTCGACTGTAAGCTTGTAGATACACCTATTATGGTGAATCATGGGTTGAAGATAGTGGAGGGGGCAGAACCGGCAGATCGCACTCGATATCAACATCTGGTAGGAAAACTGATTTACCTTTCTCACACACGACCTGATATTGCGTATGCAGTAGGTGTTCTGAGTCATTTTATGCATGAGACACAAGTTGATCACATGGAGGCCGCCTTAAGGCTTCTTCGATATCTGAAGAGGTCTCCAGGCAGTGGAGTTCCGTTCCGAAAGAATGGTCACTTGGATGTAGAAGCATATACATATGCCGACTGGGCAGGTAGTGCGATGGACAAGAGGTCAACTTCAGGTTACTTCACTCTGGTTGGAGGGAACTTAGTCACCTGGAAGAGTAAGAAGCAGAAGGTTGTGGCACTTTCAAGTGCTGAGGCGGAATTCCGAGGGATAACTCGAGGTCTGATAGAGGTATTGTGTTTACGGAAGTTGCTAGCAGAGATTGGCTTTGCGTTGAAAAGAGCATGCAAGTTGATGTGTGACAACCGTGCATCCATTAGTATTTCAGAGAATCCAGTACAACATGACCGCACGAAACATGTTGAGGTTGATCATCACTTTATCAAGGAGAAATTGGAGAATGAGATTATCGCTCTTCCTTTTATACGTTCTGGAAGATCAACTAGCAGATATTCTCACTAAGGCCATAAATGGGAGGATTTTCAGAGAGGTATTGTGCAAGCTGAATATTGGTGATCCTACTATTCAACTTGAGGGGGAGTGTTAGAAATATTAATATGAAAATGACTATATTTAGGGAATCATATTCCATAATATCTGTAATTTCCTATTGTTAATATCTTCATATTCTAGGAACTGTTGTATAGATATAAGTAGCCTTGTAATCCCTGTATTCAAAATATATAAAAATATAAAAAAAATTCTTCAAAAATTATTTTTTATTTCATCATATGTATCAATCCATCAGAGTCAAAAGACTAATTTTACCCTTTTTAGTAGTCTTATGGACAACAGCATGTGTATTCTAATTTCCAGGATCTGTTTGAAATGATATACAAGTACAATGGTACTAATGCTATCATAGATTACTAAGAGAACCGGAAATACCTAAAAAGTGATCTAAATAAGTAAACTATTCTCCACGTAACATGATTTTCCTTGAGAGATTAAAGAATAACTAGATACTAGCAAACTAATAATGCACTTAGCACTAGCTAGATACCATTGATTGTGATACTTTTCTCAATAGCTACATGATTAGTCGATGGATTTGGTATTGAATCTGAGTCCACATAACAATATAATATTAGTAGTAAATTTTGTATTATATTGGATCTTTTATTGATAAAAGATGAGTTAGTATATAATAAGCAAATGATTCATCAATCTAGCCCCTAGCCTCTTAAAAACCAGTGTCACTTTCTATAATGGCACATTTAAGCTTTTGATTGATTTTGCAAAAGACATTTAAGGTATTTTCCCTTTGTTTATGAGTGTTATTAGTTAACATTCTACCCTTTACGTTTTTGTCTGCATGTTGCTTGTATTTAAATTTGTTTGTGTTTGGTTTAGAGCTTTACCAATGACGGATATTGATATTTTATTTATGGTATTACTTTTAAGATATTCTTTAAATATAAAATTTTAAATATTAAAGAAAAACTAATCTATAAATTTTTTAACTACTTTTTATAGATATGTAATTGGTTAAAATTATTTCTATTTATATTTTTAACTATTTTTGTTAATAAAAGTTAAGTTAATTGGTTTTTAGTACTTAAATTTTGTCTAATATTAAGGTTTGGTCTAATTTTTGACCAATTTAAAGTTTGGTACCTGGACTACAGGTTGATTACAATTGACTGTTATTGACTAAATTTTAATTAATTTTATAAGATAAATTATACTACTTCCGTTTCAGCAAAAATGATAGTAACATTTTTACTAAAACGGAGGTAGTATAAATTTATAAAAATATTTTTGACGTGGGCTTAGTATCTAATGGTTATGATGTAACACTGAACCAGTAATGATTCAACCATGCTGACCTAAATTTTCTACTCCATCCTCTTCCGCCTCCACTTCTATCTCCATGCTGCATATGAGAACAACTCCAACAACTCCGTTGATGAACACATCCAAAGTCTTATACCTCCTTTTCCTTTCTTCCTAAAAGAGATTCTTCTGAAGAATCAAAGTCTTTTATTCTATTTGAAAAGATTTCTATAGATCCCCAATCTTTTCCATCACTGAGTTGACTCGAACAATCCCCAATCTTCTCTCTGTTTTTTCTCCTCTTAACTGGATTTACACTCTTTTGGGGAAGGGTTTTGTCACACGAATCATGCACATAAGAATTTCATCAAAGCGAGTTAACTTAACCAGAGGCAACAACATAATTCGAGAAGTTTCATATGGATTTTCAACGACTGAATTCACAAAATTTGTAAGCTATGTTCTCAATTTTAACATATCAAAATTTGTTTAAAGGATTGAAATTTAGCTTTCGAATTTCAAATACACAATTTGAGTTGAAATTGAAATTGGGTCTGTCTACTGTTTGATTTTGAGTTGAAGTTGAAATTAGGTCTGATAGCAGTTCGTGAGATAGTGAAGGGATGGTTAGTGGTTGTGTTTACTGTGAATTGGTATTAATCGAGATACAATTGGCATTTGTTGATATGGTTCGGGCAAGTTCTTGAATGGAAAATCAAATTGTTTTGAAATTAGGGTTTTTGAGGTTACTGATTTTGAATTTGATTAATTTTCGTTTCAATTGAAACTAGGGTTACTGATTTGCTGTAAATTGAGAATTTAAGATACAAGGTATGAGATGTGTTGAGTTTTGACAGAGATTAATAGCGAGAAACAGAGATGGGGATGGAGTTTGAGGTAGCGAAGAAAATAAAGAAGATGGGTTTGTTTTACTGTGGCAGAAGAGGTGAAGACCATGAATACATACAGACCTGTTGTTGCGGATCCATCACCATGTCAATCTTGAATCCTAAAATTTATTGTCGTCGTTGTTGTAGGGAACTACAAATGAAAAGCAAGGGCTGGGTACTTTTCTAGCACTAACAATCGGATCCATGAAAGCTTCTTCACTGTCTTCTTAAGTCTTTTGTTTGAGAAACAAGAACAAATTGGGTGGAAGAGAAGAAAGAGAGGTGCAGAGAGAGAGTTTTAGTGGGGCGGCTTATACTATATGATGTTGGGGTGATACTGAGGGTGTAAACATATCTTAGGTTATTATGTAAATATTAGTAAAATGCGGGGTATAATAGTAAACTCGTTTAAAAATTAGATTTTATTTGATTTTGTTTAATAATTAAACAACAGAAGTCAAGATTTAACCGAGTCAACGCGAGTCTCTAAGTTGAACAAAAGTTAAACCAAATACTAATATTGGACAAAACCCAAGTACCAAAAACCAATTAATCATAAAAGTGTGAAGACATCCTAAGTGAATGTATGAAACTAGAAATTCACTTAGAGAATGTCTATCTTTTTTTTGACCACATCATCCTTATATCAATAGATTAGAGATAACTTTTTATAAATACGATTATATATCCTATATAAATTAAGATTTCTTTTTTTATACACAATCTGTGAGAGAACCTCTTAGACTTAAGACAATAAGAGAAAAGTCTTAAACCTTTTCTGTTATTTTCTCATTTGTTTCTTTCACTTTACTCAAGATCCGAAGAGCATATAATGTATGATTGTAGACAACAAAATTGGCTTCTAGATGGTCTTCTATCCTTAAATTGTCAATTAGGTAATACGCTTGCGGATAATTTACTATTATCTTTGATAGGATTGAGGTGCTAAACACACGGTGAATTCGCTATTTTTGCACTGTTTAGAATTCCAGCAATCCTGCCAGCTGCTAAACAGATAAAAAGAGAGTCAGGCAAACAGATGGTTCATGGTTGTATCATGGATCTTAATCAAACAGTGTGATTAGACAAAGGTACATAGGTTGACCCCATTCACGTCAAATCTTACCATATCATCATTAATTTTTATTTATTTTTCATCAGGAAAGAAAAAACCATGGAAATATTAGGAAACACTACAAAAATGAATGTTGTAAAAAAAAAGAAAATCAAATTTCGTACAAACTAATGCATGTTTTTCGTTTTTTCTTGTTTTTAGTTTCAAACAAAAACAATACCAGAAGAAAGGAGAGGTAGCTTCTGCACCTCTCCTCTTCTGCACATCTCTCTCTCTGTCTCTTCCTTCAAGCAATAAAGAAACCCAAAGGCTCCACCTTTTATCACAATAACATTTCCCGAACCCTGTTCTTCGATCTGTAGAATCTGTAAATCAATATGGGTCTATGTTTATCAAAGACGAGAGTTTCTAATGGAGGCAAAACAACCACCACGACAACCACAACCACAACTAATAAACAACACAAGGAGAACATTACAAAATCATCAACAACGACAACAATAACAACAACAACAACATCTCATAATAATAATAAGCAGCAACAACAAAGGAATTCATCACAGCAGCATAGTCACAAGGCAAGAAGTAGTAGTACAAAGAGATCAGGTGGGATTGTTCCTTGTGGGAAAAGGACTGATTTTGGTTATGATAAAGATTTTGATGAAAAGTATTCTATTGGTAAATTATTGGGTCATGGTCAGTTTGGTTATACTTTTGTTGCTACTGATAAATCTAATGGAGATCGTGTTGCTGTTAAAAGGATTGATAAAAACAAGGTATGGTTGCCATTTTTTATTTCCATTCCATTCCATTTCCTTTTTTTTTTTTTTTAATTTTCCAGATTAGACAAGTTTACAGTTGATTCAAGGTTCTATTTACCTTTTTTGTTTCGATATGATTCAAATGGATTCTGAGCAACCCTTATCTTTCACCTTTTTCGATATGATGAATATGGATTAGTATGAGTTGTCACATTAGGGAATATTGCAAAAGACAATGTGTGGTTCTATTCACTTGTGCAATACAATTGAGTTATCTGTTGAATGTGGATTGAAAATTAATTGGTTTTGGAGAAATGGTCGTTCGTTTTGGTTACAGAACCGAGCTCCATTGTGCGTAAAAATGGGGATCGAACATTATAAGTTCAGAATAATTATTTGCGGTGCCGAGTAGTAGCTTAATTGTGTAATATGGATCCCAAGTGGAGATTTCTAGTCACTGTTGGGGTTTTTCTTTTTTTGCTCTCCTTGTAACAAAGTAATATTTGCCACTCAATTAATGGTCTGTTGACATCGCATTTTCTGAAAGAACTCGCGTTGTGTGTGGTGGCAGATGATTCTTCCAATTGCTGTTGAGGATGTTAAGCGAGAGGTCAAAATATTTCGAGCACTCACAGGTCATGAGAATGTAGTTCAATTTCATAACGCTTTTGAGGATGATTCTTATGTGTACATTGTTATGGAGTAAGATTTCAATTTCTTTTTTCTCTTTCCCCTTCTTGGTCCAATCCTGGTTCTAGATCTCTAATTTGCTAAATTTTCTGCTTTGATTTTAAAGTTGTTTTATTATTCTTATATATCAGGTTATGTGAGGGTGGTGAATTACTGGACCGTATATTATCCCAGTAAGATGTCTCAACCGTTTGCTTTGCTACTATTCAATTTGTATATGTTGATAATTGCAGTTCTAAAAGGGAATTCAATCATCTTTATTCAGGAAGGATAGCCGATACACTGAGAAAGACGCAGCAATAATAGTACGCCAGATGCTTAAAGTTGCAGCTGAGTGTCATTTACATGGTTTGGTACATCGCGACTTGAAACCCGAGGTACATTCGGAATACATTCAACGGATACAACATTCTGCTTGGTTACATTACTTTTTTTTTTCTCCTGTTTACTTAAAGCACTTTGCTGGTCGCAGAATTTTCTTTTCATGTCATCCAAAGAGGATTCACCGCTTAAAGCCACAGATTTTGGTCTATCTGACTTCATAAAGCCAGGTCAGTAAAGGCTCTATAAGAAAAAATATTCTCATATCAAGGATTAAGAAAAAAAAATCAAATCAAAAGCCAAAAATTCCAAAAGTTTAATGGTATATAAATACACCGTTCAATGAGATTAATTGTATTTCTCAATGCAGGAAAAAAGTTCCAGGACATTGTTGGTAGTGCATACTATGTGGCTCCAGAAGTACTGAAACGCCAATCTGGACCTGAATCAGATGTTTGGAGCATTGGTGTTATTACATACATTTTGCTATGTGGGAGGCGTCCATTCTGGGATAAGACTGAGGATGGCATATTCAAGGAGGTATATCACATTTTTGTATTTTGTGTGTTTATCTTGGTAGCGCGGCATGTTCACAAGTTTACTTACATGTGTGCTGTCTTACGTTCCTATGGTTTTTAAGTTCAAAACTTGCAAGTGCAACTTAATATGAACTCAGTGCTTACTCATTTCAGAATCATTTGCTGTAGGTCCTTAAAGGCAAGCCTGACTTTGGAAGGAAACCATGGCCAAGCATAAGCCACAGTGCTAAAGATTTTGTAAAGAAGTTATTGGTGAAAGATCCTCGTGCAAGACTGACTGCAGCCCAAGCCTTATGTAAGTATCCGTTGATTTGCTCTTCCCTCTGCTTTCTTTCTTGTATCTGCCAGTCTCTGGCGATGGTGTTTGCACTTTTTCTTGCCGGTCTGCTTTGATTTTTTTACTTACCTTTCACTTTTATATGATGAGTTTGTTCTGATTGAGGTCCACTTTTGCAGCACACCCATGGGTTAGAGAAGGAGGAGATGCATCCGAGATCCCTGTGGATATTTCTGTTCTATCCAATATGAGGCAGTTCGTGAAATACAGTCGTTTTAAACAGTTCGCGCTTAGGGTAAGCAATTCTTCATTTTCTTCACCTTGACTTCTTTCATAGCTATATTCAGAATTTCTTATTATGCATTTATTGTCCCGTTTAGGCTTTGGCAAGTACACTTGATGAAGACGAGCTGGCCAATCTCAAGGATCAATTTGATGCAATTGATGTGGATAAAAATGGGTCCATTAGTCTTGAGGAAATGAAAGAGGTACGTTTCCATTCACATCATTGTGGTGTTTACGTAGAATTCAAATTGGTAACCACATATTTCGATTATCGTTTGGTTTGATTATCTGAACCTTGGTAATGTAGAGGCAGGAAAAAATAATGATGTTGGTGAATTTAGGTTTTGGAATTGTTTAGTTTCTCGTATATCCTTATTTCTTTTTGTTTCTGGATACAGGCCCTTGCTAAAGATCTTCCTTGGAAAATGAAGGAGACGCGTGTTATTGAGATACTTCAAGCGGTAAGCAAATTTTTTTCAACAAGGATTTCAAATACTGTAATAAAACAAAATTATAGCCACGATTTTACATTATAGACTTCCTAACCATTGTCATCAACATCTTACTTGTATTCCATTCTCTAAACTCTCAATATGTAATGGTTTGTGATTTTTCTTGTGGGTTTTCCTTTTTGCTTGAGGCAGATAGACAGCAACACAGATGGGCTTGTGGACTTCTCTGAATTTGTTGCAGCCGCTATACATGTGCATCAGTTAGAGGAACATGACTCTGAGAAGTGGCAGTTACGGTCTCAAGCCGCTTTTGAAAAATTTGACGTGGATAGAGACGGATTCATCACACCAGAGGAATTACGGACAGTGAGTATATTAAATACACCAGTATCTTTCTCATATTGACAGTTTGTGATGTTCATTGTCCCGTTAAGTGTAAAGCTCAGTTTGTGGTCTTCACTGACGTTGGATATATTGTTTGCTTGTAGCACACTGGACTGAAGGGTTCTATTGATCCACTCTTGGAAGAGGCAGACATCGACAAAGATGGGAAGATTAGTTTACCTGAATTTCGGAGACTTTTAAGAACCGCCAGCATTTCTTCAGTACGAGGAAGTAATAACACACGAAAATCATCCAGTATGAGGAATTTTCGCAGACTATAGCATCCAGATATCACAGAAGTATATATGCTCATGGTTTGAAGATAGAAAAAGAAATAGAGAGCTGAGACAAGGTGGGAGAGGTAATCTTATTTGTCCTCAATGACCAACTGCTGTTAATATAACTCCAAAGCTAATCCATATGACTGAACGACATTGGTGGGGAATCAAGCTTCTTTGAAAGTGATCCATCTTGAGCAATCAGGGATGCGGCTGGTAATGAGCTGACATTTAGTCGTTGATGGTTCCTGAAAATTTCCCTGTTGTTTTTATTACAACAGGAGAAACCTCATTCCCATAAAAGAAACATAAATCCACCATGAATTAGGAGGTATTATAAGTGAAACAAAATTTGAAGGAGTGTGGAGATGGTTGTTGTGAAGCTTCTATCGTTCTTTCTGCTGCAAAACGTAATCTGCGACATAAAATTATGAATACAAATACAAAGTTGGTGTCTTATAAACATATACGAGTATTCATCATCTCATATATATGTTTGGCCTTACTGTATAAAATGTTTCTGCTTGTCTTTCTATGGTTTCCATTTTTCGCTTCTTGCATTGCATAGAAACTGGAGAACCTCCAGTGCGCATGTTGGGAAGTTCATGACCACTTTCGGTTAGCAAACAAAATGTAAATGAAGATAAACCTTCCTTATATATGTTCATGGTGTTCTTATATACTGTTGCATATGTTCATGATTTTGCAATTCGTTTTTACATGTCTATGTATGTTTTGTTGTTATTACGCACGTCTATGATGTTCTTAGGCTCAGCTAGAGTTCTATTAGATTTCATAAATGTTAGGATCTGTATTCGGTGATTGGGGTGGGGAAACAGCAGCGGCAAGCACACCGTCAATATTAATGATGTATAATAGACTACAGAACAAAGTTAGATTACATAACCAGTTGTGGTGTTATACTTATCTCAACAAACATTTGTAATTATCCTTTTGTTATCCTCTCTGTATAATGAAATCAATGAAACCCTTTTGTATATTCAGCCCAACAATTTCATGCTATCAGAGAAACCAAAATGATAACCCTAAGCTTCCACTCATCTTTTTTTTTCAATGGCTACCCCTTCTTCAACTACTGCTACTCCTGATCCATACACTACCTTCACGGTACCAACTCTATCCAACATCTCTCACCTTGTCTCTATTAAGCTTGATTCTCATAATTATCTTCTTTAAAGATATCAGCTACTTCCAATCCTCCATTCTCACGACCTTTATTCATTCATTGATCCATAAGTACCCATCCCAACAAAAACACTCAATGATCCTGTTACTAAAGCCTCCGCTCCTAATCCAGATATCATTAAATGGCACCGTGTTGATCAATTTTTACTTTCATGGATTAATGCTACTCTTTCTGAACCTATGCTATCCAATGGTGTCGGTCATGTGACCTCTCGAGCAGTATGGCAGCGCCTTGAAACCATTTTTTTTTCCTTCAAATAATGAAGCTCGTGCTATACAACTCTACTTTGATCTCCAAACTATTCAAAAGGAACATCCACCATTACTGGTTACCTTCGTCGTATCAAAGTCGTTTCAGATGCCAAATTTACAACAAATATGGCCATGTCGTTGCACAATGTTGTTTGTGGAGAAAACAGATTTAAAGGGTAATTTAGGAAGAATGGGGTGAGCAGATGAATATTCGGCTAATCCTTAAACATTTGCACTGTTGAAGTACTTTTAAAGTTCGAAAGATCAAAAACAGAGTAAAATTGGCCTAAACTAAAATGTGGCCATTCCAATTTTGTTTCGTTCACAAAGAAGAAGGAGAAGCATTGGTCTTAGGAAGGGAAGCGAGAGAGGTTGATGTCAGAGTATCAGACTCTGTAGGATCTAATAGGTAGGTAATAGCTATGAACAATTCTCTATACGTGTGATCGAGAAGATTGTATGGAAATCAAGTTGTTCCACTTGTGTTATCCCTTTGCCGGACTAGGGTTGGAAGGCTTCGTTGGCTGTATGAGACACTTATAAGTGTTGGGTACCTAATTTTAGGTACTTTATTAAGACAATATCATACAGTTTAGCATAAATATTGACTCAAGGTAATCTTTTTGGGAATTCAGCTTAGCATAGAGAGACATGGATGAACACCTGCTTTAAAAATTCTTTGCAGAATTCTAAAGTTTAATATCTCTGAGACCCGAGTCAGAGATATATTTTTTTTTACTATTTTACCCCTGATAAAAACATACCATCTACATATGTTATTAAAGGTTTAATCACTTTTATATTGCGGATGAGCTCCCTTAAAGTTTTTCTGCTATGAACATGGTGGTAATCAGTTTGATACTACTTGGTACCGGATACTAGTGTTATGCATCATATGACTAATGATGTGGCTGTTATGGAAAATTGTGCTCCATATAATGGTGATCACATCCTATGTATCTACCCATCTCTTATATTGGTGATGTCTCTTTAGATACACCACACTCTTTGGTCCAGCTCTGCACTGTTCTATATATATGTTCCTTTTATAGCTAAAAAATCTAATTTATGTTGTTTAATTGACAAAATATCATGACTATGTTTTCTTCTTTCATCGTTTTGGTTTTTGTGTAAAGGAAAGACGATTGGGGAAGATGGTGCTCATAGGAATGAGTAAAGGTGGTATTTTTCCGATCAAAAATATTTTTTTTGGTTCTGTCAGTTCTTTCAAGTCCTCACCAGCTGATTTTTTCAACATTCGTGCACCGTCTCACATCTGACATATGCGTTTTGGTCATCCATATAACCGAACAATTCCAGTTCTTGAGTCTAGTAGAAGTGTTATTTTGATTTCTAATTTTAATTTGTTAGATGTTTGTCTTAGTGGTTTAGCTGCAAAGCAAAGCATCACAAACTTCCTTTTTTGGGATCTGATTAAAGATCTAATAAACCAATCGTTAAAATCCATTCTGATTTATCATGCTCCGATCAATTCAATTAGTAGTTTCAAATATTTTCTCATTTCAGTTTATGATTTCTCAAGGTTTAAATGAGCTTATTTCTTGCACTCCAAATTTCAAGTTACTGAATGTTTTATAAACTTCAAATTACTTGTCGAAAACAGATTCAATTATACCATCAAAATTCTTCAATCTGATGGAGGGGGTGAATTTATTGCTAGATTGTTGAATTTCTTATTTCTAATGTAATTTCTCATCAATTCTCATGCCCCCATACGCCACAGCAAAACGGCATGGCCGAAAGAGAAATTTGCCATGTAGTTGAAACAGGAATGGCTTTACTCACTCAAGGTTCATTACCACTTCATTTCTGGCCTGAGTCATTTGCTACTACTATTTACTTGAAAAGTAGACTTCATATCCTAGTTTTGAAAAATCGAAGTCCCTTTGAGCTTCTATTCAATAAGAAACCAGATTATTCATTCTCAAAAACATTTGGTTGTCGATGTTTTCCTTATCTAGTCCCTTATAACAAAAATAAGTTTGATCCAAAACAAGTCATGCATCTTCTTAGGGTATAGTGAAGAACACAAAGGTTACAACGCCCTGACCCTGAGTCGAAACAATTGTACATTAGTTGTCATGTGGTTTTCGACGAAACATATATTTCATTTGCAACACTTCAACCTACTGTTCTGAAACCCCAAGTAGATCCTAAACCTTGGATTGAATTAGTCTAGCCACTATCAGTACCTCATAGTTCACTCATTACACATCCATCTTCAGTTTTGCTTCCTCAAATTCCATATATTACCAACCATATTACCCTTGCCGCAAACCCCATTTTCCCTCCTCCTATATATTAGGGGTATAAAATTTGAAAATAAAGACTTTGAGATTTCATTGAGAATCTCATCGAAATAAAATTGTTTCAGTATCTCGGTCTTGACCGAGACCCGAGATTGACAATATTGTTTTCAACAATATGGTCTTGATTACGATGTGGCATTTGGTCCCGATGTCAAACCAGTAACCATAAGATTAGTTCTTAGTCTAGCCGTTATGCGACATTGGACAATTCAACAACTTGATGTCAAAAGTGCGTTTCTAGATGGCCATCTTGATGAGGAAGTATTCATGGTTCAATCTGATAGACACATATTTTGTGTCTGATTTGTTCCCAATTTGAATATTGTTAGAACTCAATTGTGTACTTATATTGTGTTTGTAGGTATTTTTGAAGAATAAACAATTGTGGAAGAATGGGCTTAAAATGTGATAAAAGACACCCAAAAAAAGTGTTAAAGGAACCCAACATTTGGATAAGGGCACCACTTTCTTTTATTTTTAAATATAAATTTTGGCGGGGAAAATACTTTCGAATCTGTGAAAGGAATTGATTGATAATTTTTGGATTTCTTCAAAGTTCTAAGACAAGAATATTACTCTTACCTTATATATAGGAATTGGGGACTCGAATTTGGAAAGAAAATCCCATGTTCACGTGAAATATTAACCTGTTTTATCTTGAGAATCAGACTTAACGGTATTCGATTTTCAGTTTTGTTTCACTACTGATAAGGAAAAACTAAGGCAAGAACATCACGGAGATTCGATTATGTAGCTGCCAGAAGAAAAAAAAAAAGATTCTCGGGTTTCTGATTTAACAACTGAGAATTATTTTTAATTAATGAAGAAGATTTGGTGGTTGTATTATAAATAAGAGGATGGATGTTGCCAGGATCGGGAGTAGGGGTAGGTTGCAGAGAAGAAAACATCGATGCAGAGTGATTTTTGCAACAACAGTCTAGGAAGAAGAAGAATAACTGTTTACTGCATAGCAGAACTGTTCTTTAAAACCGACACTTTTTCTTTCTTCTTTGTAGCAGAAAAGAACGGTCATTTATGGCTGTTTTCTTATCTCTTTCCTTTAGCAACACAAAGAGTAGTTTCAGAACCGTAAAAAACATAGTTTGCAAAACGAATACATCGTATCTTTATTTTCATCTTCTAACACTTTTTAGGAAATGTTTTTATCTTTTAAGAGTGTTTTGAGCATGATGAGATAAACCCCAATACTGGGACATGAAGGAAGCCATATTTCATGATTGTTGTATTTATAATTAATTCTTTTATGACTTTTTGTATAAGTTTAAATTGATTTATGATTTTTATTAATTAATTATGATTTTGTTTGATGGTGTATGCTTAGTCTTAAGTAGTTTTGATGCGCCATGCTTATAATTTATTTTAATATTCAAAAATATACTTTTGGCAAAGAATCAGAGTCAATATTTTTATTATATGAGCTATAATTGTCTAGAATTAATGTATGAATCATATGAATATAAAAAATGGTGGAATCCTGAGTCCCAGTTTCTCTCAATCTGGTTATCATCTTTTAAATATTTGCTAGTTTAAAATTAGAATTAGGTATAAAATCAAATCTTAATAAGTCTGAGTGAATGAATAATCTTTTTACCACTTCGACAATCGCATCACAACCTCAAGGGTTTTCTGATTTCAACTATCCAAATCATGTGTGTAAGTTACATAAAGCTCTATATTGGTTAAAACAAGCTCCTCGTGCTTGTTTCATCTTTTTATATCCTATCTTCTTGAACTTGGATTTAAAACTTCACAATCTGGTTACTTTATGCTCACATATCATTCTTCTCATGGCAGCATGATCTTGTTACGCTATGTTGATGATATTGTGTTAACAGGCTCTAATCCTTCTCAAATTCAATCTCTTATTTCGATCTCTCTAATCAATTCTCTATGATAGATCTTGGTCCTCTTAATTACTTTCTTGGGATGGAGGTATGTCGTTCTTCAGATACTTTTTATTTAATACAAAATAAATACACAATTGATTTGTTAAAATGTGTGGATTTACTTCATCCTAAACCCGAAACTATGCTTGTCTCTCATATATCTAAGTTGTTGATTTTTTTGTGGTGTTTTGTTTAAATATTTTACTTTATACAGGAGCTTGGTAGGTGCATTACAATATATAACAATGACATGTCTTGATATTACTTATGCAGTCAATCAAGTTAGTCAGCTTATGTGTATGCCGACTGACATTCATTTTGTTGTTGTAAAATGCATCTTACGGTATTTGAAGGGAACCTTGGGTCTTGGTGCTAATTCTTATGTTAAATTAACAGCTTATTGCGATGATGATTGGGCTTGCAGCTCTGATGATGCTCGTTCAACGATGAGTGGATATGTTTATCTTGGACACAATCTCATATTATGGTCGTCTAAGAAACAATCTTCAGTCTCAAAGTCTACTACTGAAGTTTATTATAAAGTTTTGGCATTGACAGTGGCAGAAATTACATGGATTCAATACTTGTTATATGATTTAGGTGTTTATTTGGAACAACCTCTCTATTTTATGACAACATTAGTGCAGCTTATTTGGCAGTCAGTCCGATTCACTACACCAAATTCAGCTTTTAGCAACCCATATTAGCAACAGAGATACAACCGTTTCTAATTAGCAACCAAAACCGATGTTGCTAAAATTTAGCAACGATCTGTTATCGTTGCTAAATTCGCAACAGTGTGTTTCTGTTGCTAATCGCAATGGCGGACAAAACACACGTATGACTAGCTTGTGTGCATGGTAACACCTAGTCTTTTGTTTACGCCCAGGTCAATGAGTTCGTTTTGGAATATAATTATTTTTTTACCCCTCTGTTTATGTTATTTTTATCTTGCCCTAACTCTCACCCAAACTACTTCACTCTTCTACTTCATTCTCTTCCTCGTTCATTTATTTCTTCACCAACCAGCCTCTACCTATCTGCATAACCAGAAGACGTTAAAACTTCATCTTCGTCTCTTACTCTTGATAAATCAATTTCTTCTTTTCATGTTGTCGTTCTCGCTCAATACTTTTATTTCTTCTTACTCTTGTTAGGTTTTGATTTTGTTTCTGATTCACGTTGTTTGTTTGAAGTGACGAAGGAAACCTAAACCCAGAACACATATTCATCTTCAAACTTCATCATCAATGGCTTACAAATATCTAGATCAAGGTGATATGAGGTAAATATCTATTCTCTAACCTTTTTATCGATTTCCCCCAAGAATTTCAATTATGGTTTCCAATTTTCTGTAATTTCGAGTTTTTTGAACTGAATTGTTAAACTCACAGATACGAGGATGAACCAATTGAGGATGTTATGGTAAGTGGATCAATCAGTTTAATTTTGTTGGGTATTTTTTTGTGGTATAAATTTTTGGTTTTATGGATTGTGTTTATTATTGTGATATTTGTTGGAAGGAGAAGAATAGGAGGTCGCAGTTTTTAAGTCATTATGCACTTCACCACCATATGACAATATTAAGAGGATGGTTATCCTTGATGCTCTTAAATAAGATTTGGTTCCTGATTTTCATATAATTTTAGGGTATCTACGAATCTGTAAGTTATAATTTCTCCTGTTAAGTATATATTTCTCATATTTTTATGATATTTTTTTCTTCACAATCCTCATTTTCTAAGTATATAACTCCCCTTTAGGTCCTTCTCCTGTGCAAATCTACATGTTTCTAAAACAACCCTTAACTCGTGACTTTCCTTTCTGCTAATTTAATTTTCCTTCTAGTATGCATATGGAGAAGTTGAAGTGTTTAAAAGAAGACTATGTAGAAATCCAGCCCAACTCGAGAAGACACTCTGATGCTTTTGTTGATTGGTTCAAAGAAAAGGTTAGTCAAATAAATTCTGCTTTAAGTCTATTTCTCTCTTACAATACCAATATTACTAGGCTTCATATCTTTATAGGAGCGCTCTTTTGACATGTGAAAAGGGACTTCAACATCGCGAAAAGGAAGGAAGATATTGGATACTATGTCGGGTGTGTAGGTCAGTATCATATCCATCTTTACTTGATTTTTGATCTTTATAGACCAAATGCAATTTTCGCATTATCTTACATTTTGTCTTTTGTTTTAACTAGGATGTGTTTACTTGTTCAGAAGAGCTTCAACTTCGGTGTTGTGGGGAAATTTAAATGAGGTCGGTTAGTTATGGTTGATGACTGGATTCCGTCAGGTTTATCCAGATTACGGAAACTCCCTGAAGGTATGTTTGATTACTAATAATTTGTGAATTTTCTGGTCTTTGAAATTTGTTAATATAAGGATTTTGAATTAGTTGATTAGACCCTTGCTTCATATTTAGTTTTGTAGTCTTTTGCTTAATTTTATGTTAGTTTTCATGGTTTTTGTTATAATATAACTTAGTTATGAATGATGGGTTCGTATTAGTTATAAATGACAGGTGTCGAATGAAGTGTTATCACCTGAACACCATCCAGATTTCTGAATAAATAACCTTGAGTATCTCTTCCAGGTCCACCACAAACTTATCTTTCTTTCTGTGTGGTGGAATTTATTATTTATCCCTCTTATGGGAATACAAGTTATAGCTCTGACTTTTTATATTGCTATTGATGTGTGTTGTACAACTCTAAAATTATTTATTATTTTCTTACTACTTAAGATTTATAATGAAGCAAGGGTAAGAAAGGATCGTTCCGACAGAAAGATCTGGGTTGTTATTTGGTTTTGAAATTTATGTAAAAAAAGAGATTTATCAGATTTAATAAAAGTAAATTAAAATATTTAAGAAAATTAATGAATTATAGAAAAGAATCAAAGATGTGAGAATGTTGGTCAAGGTTTCGTTTTCATTCACAAAACATGTTCTTGTACTAATAATTAGAATTGATATTTAATCTCATTTTATCAAAAGCCCTAGAATACCTTGATCGCAACATATCCCGTAAATTTCCTCAAATCATCAATAAACACATTAAAAGATGCGAATATGAATTCTATTATAGAGAACAACCTAGAGTGGAAAGCGCACTAATCAATTTTAATTCCCCAAACGCATTAAGATTCATGAAATCAGGCTAATCTATGCAATTGAACGTGGAAAATGCACTAATCTAATTTAACAAAGGTCATGATTCACATGTGAGTACTAGGATGCATCACTACAAGCAATAACCACACTATGCTACTTGTATTCAAGGAGTATCACTTTTGCGTATAATAAACCCTAAATTAGCTTTATATATGAATGTAAGTTCAATCAATTTACAATTTAACTTAACTTAACTAAACAAACAATCAATCAATGAGATATTTATAGTGAAACATAAGCGATAATATTGAGACAAAACTAATTATTAAACCAAAAACCATATTTCAGAAATTCAACTATTCCCTAACCAACAAAAGAAAATTAGCTTCTCATAACAATTGGAGTTTACAAAATTTAATAGAAGAAATTAATTACAAACCCTAGATGTCGAGAAATCTTCTCATCTATATATAATTTTGTTCATTTTCTTGTTACTTACTTGAATCTGAAATTTGCTCTTTCTTGTACCGTTGCTTGTAAACCTTGAACGTCTTCAACTTTCTTCAAATTTGTAATGTTCCGCTTGTTGATGATGATGGTGTTTCTATGGACCTGTTGTTGTCGAGAGAGAGAGATAAAGTGGTGCCAACTGCAAATCAAACTACAAGGTAAGGTTTTTTCACAATTCTGATGTCACCCTCATGATTAGTATAAATTAGCCTTCAAGAGATCAAAAAGTAGTGCTGAAATGGTGCGAGGTTGGGTAGATCATCATTCTACCCGCAGTTTGCGCAGATGAAACACTCTAAACGGATAATTTAGACAGGTACAAAGAATTGAAGGTTTGGTCCCTCACTCATATATGGGTATTGAATCTCTCTAATATTGTATTCTTTCTGCACCTAATTTTCCATCGACGGTTTAAGTCCCTTTTTGTCATCTCTAGCCTTTCAACAAATAAGAAACCCGAATATAGTTCTCTAATACTTCTAAGTTCAGTTATTTCAGTAAGAAATCCGTATGTAAACATAGCTAGAAGTATACTTAGAGACTCTAAAATATCTAAAAGTTGGAGGTTTCATGCAAATAGTTACAATTTTTTTGAAAATTCTATACCTAAAAGTCAATACTTAAGAATTCTATATGCTTAATCACTCCCCCACACTTACATTGTACTCAATGTAAATTGACTCCTCCAATGTAAAACAAAGTAGGAAATCCTATAATGATATGAAAATTCAGAAGAAAAAAGAACAAGAAAAATTAAAAGAAATACTAAACCAATGGGTTGCCTCCCATGCATCGCTTGGTTTAAAGTCGTCAGCCCGACTCTCTACTTGCCCGTGGGCCAACAATCTGAAAATTTGAGGGTCTACCCATAAAAAAATTTGCAATTCTAACAATAGCTTCACAAGAAAATTAGTATAAGAAAATATAATTGAAGCTATCGCCCGATACAAGTTTTCCCCACACTTAGTCCTTTCCACACCCGGAAGTAGATGGAGAACATAGAATTGGGGAACTTCTATAGGTTCCTCTTTACTAACATGCATAGTATGAGAATAAAATATATCGAATGACGGATATTTAGAAGCAAAGTAATTCAACAATACCTCCGAAACACATACATTCAAGCCAAACCGAGGTAAAGAAAAAGGATCAATAGTCAAAGGTTTATTCAAACCTTCCATATTCTTTTAAATTACGGGATCCTAATCTTCCTTAAGTAATTCAAATAAATTGTTTACCTCTTGTGTATCATTGTCCTCTATCAAACTTTCTAACTGTTCTTCATTAGTTTCCGCGTCAACAAGAATTTCAGCGTCAACATTTTAAATGTCATCCTCGGCAAGTTCAATTGGGTCTTCTACAATATCATTCAACTCGGTTTCATTCTCATATACGACATACTCCTCTTCTTCTTCATCTTGATCCCAGAAAAATTCCATGGTGCACCTTTTGGGGATGTCACTATGATTTGGTTCAAATGATGTACTTTCATACTCATCATTACTATCATAGCTAATATAAGGCTGGTCATCGATGATTTTAGTGCTTCTAATATCAAGTCATCATTTTCAACACCCTTTTTTCAAAACCAAGTATTGTTGCAGACTCAAATCTCGCCACAAGGAATTTCTTTAGATTACTCATTGCTTCATCCTCAATCTCTTCCTTTTGAATATGTGCTTGATCATTATTAAGATCAAGGCTTGAGTAAGCTACACTAGTGTTATCAAATATCTCTAAAGATTGGTCTTTCGCAACATAGTCATTGATCAAATAATCATTACTAACCGTGGGCATGTGAGAGTAATTCTGATTTTGAGACCAAAATTCTTCTTTATCCCTTTCCTCCTTGTATTGATCAAGACGCCTTCTTAAATTATCTGCACCTTTTTGAAGTTCTTGAAGTGATTCATTAATGCCCTGTTGGTGTAGCTGAATTTGTTGTTGAAGTTCTGCTAACATGGTGCACATATGTTTTTCAAAACTAGAGGGATTATTAAAAGTATGACTATCCTCCCATCCTTGGGATTGTTGACTTACATACCCTCCATAAGAAAGTTGGCATGTATGAGAATATCAAAAGGGCACATGAAATATTGATCATTACCAAAGGATCGGTTGTGATTATACTCCTCGTAAGGATGGAAATTGTCATAGTATTGTTGAGGTGGAAAACCGTAGTGATTGTTATGATATGCTCCTTCCATAAGAAATAAGTACCTGAAATAAGATTCTCAAAACTAAGTTAGAATCGGAAGAAAAAAAATCAGCAATAAAAATAAAATAAAACTAAAAGAAAGAAAAGAAATAAAAAAAATAAAAAAAAATAACAATCCGCTGCCTCCCCAGCAGAGGCACCAAAATTTGATGTGTGTCGTACCACTCTAAAATTATTTATTACTTTCTCACTGCTTAAGATTTATAATGAAGTAAGGGTAAGAAATGATCGTTCCCACAAAGAGATCTGGGTTGTTATTTGGTTTTGAAAACTTATGTAAAAAGGGGGATTTTCCAGATTTAATAAAAGTAAATGAAACTAATTAAGAAAGCTAATAAATTGTAGAAAGAATCAAATATGTGAGAATATTGGTCAAGGATTCGTTTTCATTCACGAAACATGTTCTTGTACTAATAATTAGAATTGATATTTAATCTCATTTTATCAAAAGTCTTAGAATACCTTGATCGCAAGAATATCCCGTAAATTTCCTCAAATCATCAATAAACGCATTAAAAGATGCGAATATGAATTCTATTATAGAGAACAACCTAACGTGGAAAGTGCACTAATCAAGTTTAATTCCCCAAACGCATTAAGATACATGAAATCAGGCTAATCTATGCAATTGAACGTGGAAACCGCACTAATCTAAGTTAACAAAGGTCATGATTCACATGTAAGTACTAGGATGCATCACTACAAGCAATAACCATACTATGCTACTTGTATTCAAGGAGTATCACTTTTGCGTATAATAAACCTAAATTAGATTTAGATATGAATGTAAGTTCAATCAATTTGCAACTTAATTTAACAAACAATTAATCAATGAGATATTTATAGTGAAACATGAGCGATAATATTGAGACAAAACTAATTTATTAAACCAAAAACCATATTTCAGAAATTCAACTATTCCCTAACCAACAAAAGAAAATTAGCTTCCCATAAAAAATGGTGTTCACAAAATTGAATAAATAAATTAATTACAAACCCTAGATGTTGAGAAATCTTCCCCGTGCAACCTACAAAAAGAAGTAGAAGAGGTGAGAAGAGAACTAGGTGAAAACCTAGATATATCTCCCTCTTGTTGAAATTACTCTTTTATAACTTTCTCCCTTATAGAATCCTTCTTAGAATAAAACTCTCTTTCCCAAAATAACACAAATTCCAAATCTAGGTTTAATTCTATGTCAAGTCCATAACCCTTGGCAAGTTTGCCATAAACATGCTAAGTCCAAACTCACGACCAAAATTTAGTTTCTAAGCCCAGTTCACTTGTAAGCCTGTCAGCCTTGCGGAATTCTATTAGGCAAACCATCGAGCATATACTGTGCAATTCCGTAGTAAATTCAGGCCAATCCTGTTGGTGTTTCTAAAGTCCAATTAATCTCCTTCCCTGCATACAATCATAATTCCCATTCATTAACACACATTCATTCAACCATTTATTTCAAGACAGTATCTCAAATCAAAACCCAATCGAAATAGCAATTGGTAGCATCAACAGTTCTTGATCATGAAACAACAGCAAAACCCATAATTGATAAACCATTCATCCACTCATTCAATCCAACTTCTGATTCAAACCCAAAACCATAAACTCGAGCCACATCCCCATTAGTTCTCGGCAGATTCAATCTTGTTTTTCCCTGTTTTTGTTCAACTCAACTTTCGATGGCAGTATCACCATCTATCTTCTCCTTATTCACATCTGTTCTCGTTTAAACCCACAACAGAATCCAATTTCATTCCTTTGAATTTTTTCTCTTCTCATTCATAGACCCATCTTCTTAGCTGTTTCATCTCTCAAGCATCTTCTTCTTGTTTTCTGCCCAGTTTCAAAGCTTCACAGCTCCTAGCATCACAACCACCGACCACCAGATCTATTATCCTATTCTCGCTGCAAATCAAGTTCTCAAACACAGTATCAGGACCCATTCTTCTCTAATTCAACCATTCTCTTCTCTTTTTTGTTTCACTCGGTCGTCGACTTAGAATTTCAATTCGACCTCAAGATCCACAACTTCTTCTCTTTATCTGAACCAAAATATCGACCAAAATATTCTCTCCGAAGATCCATCTTATTCATTCACACTGCCTACACCTACATCTCACAGACCAATCTCTCGGCTGAACCTTCTTCTCGTTGCTGAAACCTACATTGACCATCCTATCTCTCGCCAAGCTATGCCGGCGTCATACCACTAGGGCAGCTGCTGGTCTCTCCTTAAGAAGAACAAGAAAGAATAATTGTGAGTCTGTGACCTAGCTATGTTGTTAAAGATATGAGAGATGGCCCTGAGCGAAGAAATAAGCGCTCTCAACACTTTTTAGTTGTAGGTCGCTGACAGCCCTTAACAAATCACTCGTCTGCCTCTAGTGAATTCAATTCAATTCAATTCAATTCAATTCAATTCAATTCAAATCAAGTGGTTTGACTCCCTTTAGCACATATTAATAGAACATCAAGCCTTCCCCTAGTAATTCTATGAATTCCTTTGTAAATCTGGATGCCTCCTAGTAATTCTTTGTTTTCGACACAAGTGAGACTTATGTGCTTCTAGCTTTACGCCCATTAACACCCAATGACTTCGTACAATGACATAGGCTCCGAATTCTCTTCTTTTACTTCATGTGACTCCAAAGTACCTATAAAACACAAAACAAACATAAAATACACAAAATACAAGAGAACTAACTTAGGAAAGCATAAAGAATTGATAATCAAATAATGTAAATTAAACATCTATCAGATATTGTTCCAAGATGTTGGTAAGGTAAATTTAACCCAAGTTAATTCAACCAGCTTCTCCTAAGTCTCCATTGGATAGTGCTAGTGTATTCGAGAGTGTTGGGGAATCAGATAATGAGCATGTGACTAATTTCTATGCTCAACTCTTCCCTATTTGCCTGGTAATGGAGATGTTGTAAGTTTGTCCAGTAATATGTGTATCTAGTTTGGCATTGCCTTCTTTAGTTATTGTTGCCATTCTATCCACTTCTGGAAGGGTGTACACTGTTTTCTTTGTATGTAAAATTTTGGCCTTGGTGGAATTAGCATAATGAGGCCTTATTGTTTGGCATTATGATATTTGTAGTTTATATTATGAAAAGTGGTTTATTGTAAAGAGGTGAATTATTTGCGGCAGGAAAATTTATATTTTGATATTAGTTTTCATATTTTGTATAATAAAATATTGTTTTTTTTTCTTCTGAAATCTAAAAATATTTCAACAACGTTTTCACAGTGTTGTTGAGGAAGCATCTGACAACGTTTACCGAAGTTGTCATAGGGTTAACAACATATATCAATAAATTTTGTCATCAATTGATTGACAACAGTTTATTCTTGACGTAATAGCTAATGTGTAAAATGTTGTCATACAAGTTCGACAACAGTTTATTGTCAACATCATTGGGTTATAATTTACTTGTTCAAATAATAATAATGGAAAAAAACCGTTGTATTCCAGTAACTCATAATGGAAAATAATTATTGTTATTTGGTCATGTATGACCACGTTGCTTGCAATGGAGAATAATTGTTGTGGAAGCGATAAAACTTTTAACAACACCCTGGAAAGATATCGTATGGAAAAATATTGTCATACCATTTCGTCAACGGTTTTTCAATGTTGTTATTGGGCATTTTTCTTGCAGTGGATATAACTCTTAAGTTCAATACTTCCACTTTGATTTTGACAGGTGTATGACCTTTTTCTTTTCTTTTTTTTTCTTTTTTTGTGTTGTTGGGAAGACCGCTTGTGTATCATATTGGTCGAGCTCCGCGTGGTGAAAGTACGAATTGGGTTATGCATGAGTATAGACTTGCTGATGAGCAGCTTGGGAGAAATGGTCTTCAGGTGGGGTTTGGGTGTGTTGAATTGTTGTGTTTTTATTGAATTGGGATTCATTTTTTGTTTGGGTGTTTGAATATTTGTTTTTTGTTTTTATTTTTTTAGGTTGGGAAGCAATCATTTGTGTTGTGTAGGGTTTTCCAAAAGAGTGGAACGGGACCGAAATACGGGGAGCAGTATGGCGCTCCTTTTGTTGAGGAAGAGTGGGATGAAGATGGTGCGGTTCCTGAGCAAGATGAAGTTATGGCTAATGGTGGTGGGTCTTCTAATGGTAGTGGTGAAGAGAACAACAGTCTTCATGCGCAGAATGATGAAGAGGAGGTAATGATGATTATCTAAATCTTAGTATGTGGCGAACTAGTATCACTTTTGTTTTTTAGCTAAGAATTGCTATAGTTTCAAGATTATGAACATTGGGAATTCATCCTCAATAGTTTAAATAGAGTTATTGAACATGTTATATCATGTATGTTTTAAAGTTAAGAGACTTTATATTATAAATAGATATCTGCTTTAGCAGATATTTTATGCATCAGTACACAATCAGTTTAGGACCTTTTTGGATTTAGCTGTTTACATCTTCCAAAATACCATCTGCAAGGCTTTGGGACGACATGTCAAGGTAATTGCAGAGTGTAATTAGTAGTCGAGTGACTCAGCATGTTCTACGAGTTTGTTGCAGATGAAATTGGTTCTTATAGTCAGCAATAAGCATGTGTAGTACCTTTGATGTTGTGTGTTCTTGTTTGTCATCTATGTATAGGATTTTCTGCATCAAATGCTGCAGAATTCCATTAGCGGATTATTAGTAGCATTTATGTTTGTGCTAGGTTTCAATACATTTTGATATATTTGATCAAGCTTATTGACAGCTGTTATTTTGGTCAAAGTTTTATATGGTCACTGTTGTATTTTGTTTAAGTTGATTGCATTGATGAAATTGGTCTTTCTACTTATGAACATGGTTCCTTTTCCATTAAGTAATCACCATCTTGAAATGGCGCCAGGTCAACCTAGAAGGCATCTGCTTCAAAGTGGTTGCAGTGTCTTTGTTAGCTCCAAAAGGCTTGTTGCTGGGGATGCATTTATATTTCTAAGGTAACTTATCTTGTTGATGACCTCAATTTACTATCTTCAAACCATCTTTATTTTTTTAATATGATACACAGATAATGTGTGGTTTCCAGAGGTGAAAATGGGGAACTTCGTGTTGGCGTACGACGTGCAATGCGACAACAGAGTAGCACTCCATCTTCAGTCATATCTAGTTACAGCATGCACCTTGGTGTTCTTGCAACCGCATGGCATGCTGTCTCGAGAGGAACCACGTTCACTTCCTATTATAAAACCTAGGTATTTGGTTTGCCGGATAACACATTTATCCTAAATTATACTTGAGTTAGGGAAATAACTAATTATAAGTACATTCTACAGTTCTTTTTGTGTTTATATGCTTAATATAAGATACTACTCCAACCTCTATTATAGGACAAGCCCCAAAGAGTTTATTGTTCCATATGGTCAATATATGGAGTCCGTGAAGAACAACCACTCGATTGGAATGAGGTTCAAAATGAGATTCGAAGGAGAAGAAGCAGCTCCAGAGCAAAGGTAAATTTTTGTGTCTATATACTTATTTACCTTCAGCATGACATTACACTTTTAATCACTCTTCTGTATTTTTCATGCTTATCTATTTTTCACTCATGACAGGTTTATAGGCACTATAGTTGGAACTGGTGATGCTGATCCAAATAGGTGGAATGGATCAAAATGGAGACGCCTCAAGGTAGTATTTTAATATTCTTTTGATTATTGTTTCGATTGTAACATGATTGTACCTGAGCTGAAGACGATTGTTCTGTTTTATTTTTTAGGTTCGCTGGGATGAAACTTCTTTCGTTCCTCGTCCTGAACGAGTCTCTCCATGGAAAGTAGAACCTTCCTTATCTCCCGCTGCATTGAATCCCCTTCCAGTACCCAGGTCAAATAGGCCGCGTACAAACATGGTGCCCTCATCTCCCGATTCCCCTGTTCTTACAAGGGAAAGTAATGATCAGCACCACATCTCTTGATTGTGCATTGATTCTTTGATAGTGTTTGAGGGAGTAAATCACTCTGATTCCACGTTCATTAGCTTAGGGTTTGTCCAAAGTCCCTAGACCCTTCACCAATAAATGGGTTATCAAGGGTCTTGCAAGGTCTGGGATATTTTCAACCTTGAGTGGCACTTCTCACTACTGAGTTTAGTTTCACAATCCTTTGTGACAGGTTATTCATCATCTTGGTCGCATTTACTAGACGAGAATTGGGCACCATCATGTGATCATCCTCTCAAAGCCACAATGATTTGCAACATTCTGATTTCTCACTGTAAGAACTTGTAACATTCCATTTCTATATGCAATCCATAGAATCTAATACAAACATAATTACACTAGTACAATGTAAGAAACAATACTGAAATTATGGCTCTATTATTTACATAAATTCTTCTAACTCTGAATTCTTTCAGTTGTGCTCTGTTTTAGCACAATTTTCACCATTTTAGTTTACATCTGATCTCTTAATGCAACTCAAAACCCATCCCTGCTTTATTGTTTTTGGTTCCCTTTCTTTGTAAAATGTCTTTGATATTTAAATCTGTAACATGGAACATGTGCATGAGAGTTTCAGAACATGTCGATGTAAATGTTGAAAAAAAAATTTATGTCGGTTACACGACATTGTAGTTAAATTATTAGATCTCCGGGAATATAAAGTATGAGAATTATTAGATTGAATCACAAGAATTAGATGCTCCGGGTAATTACAGGGAAACAAATGGAGGGAAATCGATTTTGACTTGGTCAATGAAGACTTAGAATTTTTTTTGTCAACGAAGACTTGATCTTTTTTTTATCAGTTGCAAAATGCCAGCAACATCAATAATCTGTTGCTAAATTAGAACCATAACCAATAAATTAGAACCAGAACCAATGATATCTAGTTCGGATAGGGATATCCGTGTAGCAACAGACCAAAAAAATTTAGCAACGACATGAACAAGTTACGAATAAAAAATTAAGCAACGACATGAACAAGTTCGGATAGGGATATCCGTTGTGACCAGTCATTGCTGACCGAGATTAGCAACAAAGATAGAGCCGTTGCTAAAATATGCAACAGGGTGTTTAGCAACGACAGAGCTTGTTGCAACCTCGTTTAGCAACAAGTGTGGTATGTTGCTAAAGGCCAAATTGGTGTAGTGATTCAACAACCGCGGTCTAAACATGTTCAAGTGATTGTCACTTTGTCCACGGGCGTGTTGCTAAGAAGGCCATAAATGCTTTTTACATCCGCTCGCATGACCAAATTGTCAATTTTTTTACCAAAGGATTACTAGGTTCTCAGTTTAGGTTCTTAACTAGCAAGCTCTCACTTAGAGTTCCCTCACGTAAGGCTTGGGGGGTGGGCATGTGGGT
>JAJJMC010009994.1:4659542-4684534 GCA_023531435.1 Papaver californicum | reverse complement strand
TTGAAAACCCAACCGTAAATCTGGGCAAAAATGGTGTTCTTCGGTGTTCTTGGTGTTACGGTTGGGTTCGGCATGAAACCCAACCGTAAGTTTCTCTGAACAACAAAAAAATCAATCTTTCAAATCGTGATTTCATCAAATTAGTTAGTGTAATTTAGTTTTATCCGGATTGTCATCACTACTACTTTCTACACATTTATTAGTATTCTTCATCACGAAATTAGGATTTAATCGGCGATAAAATTTTGATTCGATTGAGAAATTTGATTAAAATGGAGAAGGAGAAGATATGGAGGAGATGGAAAATTTTTAATTAAAGGATAAATTTGTCTTTTTTTTATTAGGTAAAGGGTAAAATGGACATTTAACTTTACCCCTAGGACATCCCTTATCGTAAAATTGGGTCACCTTGGCTCAACTAGGAGCCCCTCTATTGATGTGGGAGCCCCTATATCAGGCTTCTAAATGAATCACAACTGACAAGTATAAGACTGTCAAATTATCAACCCCTTCCTTGTATAAAATCTAATTCCTGTTCATTTCTCCTGATTCATGATCAATATTATATAGCTTTTATTTTAATGATTTTTAACCAATTTTTATTTCCTCACTTTTTAATATAGTATAATCATTTTGCCGTTGGCTTAGCATTATCATCTGTTTTAAAATATTTGATGCTTGCTTTTCAATTTTGTTTTGTTCAATGATTCTCACGGAAATGCTTATCCAATTATTTGAACCGATAACTCCGTGCTGGTAACGGTATATCTACCATGGGGGATCGATTCTAATTCATTGACCGCTGATAGGTAATTAGGTTCCTCTTTAGAGTACGGGAAATAACAGGGGAAAACGATTTAATCTAAAATAGGACTGCCATGTACTATTTAGTCCTGACTTATTTAGCTAGGTATAAATTAGTTTTTTATTTATTTAAAATATGAAAAATTTATTAATGACCTTCATAATTTATAATTTCGTCAAAATATTTATAATTTAGTTCAAAGTGACTCATAATGATGTCAGCAATTTTAAATAACATAAAAATAATTTCAAAACGATTTATCTATCGAACCGTTCATCCAAAATTCGTAAATTTTATTTATTTAAAAAACTCTTTTCGAGATCTACAAAAAAAGTATGATTATAAATTTTTATTTTTTGCTTTATCATTATCTTATGTGTACAAAAAAAGTACACATGCACAAATTTTTCATAAACTTATGCAGTCATTTCTTCACATGTGCACCACTTTGGTACACACATACAAAATATGCATGAAATCGACTATTCATAACCACACTCAGACCTACTTTTTCATGAAAATTACACTGGTGCACCAATATATACACCCCTGCAAAACATGCATAAAACCGATTATTCATAACCACACACAAACCTATTTTTTCATGGGAATTACACTGGTGCACCAACATGTACACCCTGCAAAACATGCATAAAACCAATTATTCATAACCACACACATACTTATGTTGGATCTGCAGCAATGGTAAACATTAAACAGAAGAAATTGTAAAGGTTAAGAAATCTCTGATCGGTACACACAATGGACAGAGCCACATGTTCAACAAATTGTCCTTAACACAATAGTCCTCGGGTACTCCTCAATAATGAGAGATGATATACCCCAACAGAGGAGATGTGTCCAGGATAAAACTGCCAGTTATGACTAGTATAAGCACAATACTAGTCACCCTCTAGAACTTAACAACAATTTAGATGGAAGGGAAATAAACGAGCAAAGTGCACAAAACAAAGCAAGAAGAGGGGAAAAGAAGACTGGATAGCTGCTTCTGGAGTAAGTTCTAATGAAGAAATTCGTTTTCTTTTATAGGTAGAAGATGAGAGTATGGTAATCAATTCCGTGCATAAATCACGGACATTATGGTTGAAATTCAATTTCACGCATGAAGCACGGAGTTAATGGTTAAAACGGTTAAAAATAATTCTCTCCTAAAATCTCGTCGGGTCATACGCCCCCACATTTAAAACAAATTTGATTTAGTCTTAAATTCTTTTAAGAAAATATATTATGTTAAAAAAACTTAAGTCTTGGTTGGCCCGCAGCCTTAGCTACGGCCGCACCCGCAACCATACTCATTCCCGCAGCAGTAGCCACAGTCACACCCACACCCGCAACCGCAACCACAACCACAGCTACAGCCACAGCCATAGCTGCAAGTCCGCAAGTCCACAAGTCCACAAGTCCGCAAGTCCACAAATCCGCAAGCCACAATCCGCAAAACGCAAACCGCAAGACGCAAGACGCAAGCGCAAGCGCACGCGCACGCGCACCTGAGCCTGAGCCCTTGCATGTGTGCTTTGGTGCGAAGCACCGCACATGTGTGAAAAGTATGGTTGCACCAACTAGCCCATTGCCTTAGTCCTCCCCCAACCACAAAAGCTTCTAAACCCTAAGGCCCCTCCCTTAGAAGCAACTTTCCAGGTAATAAGGAGAAGAATCATCTTTAGTTTCTCCAATGTGGGACTAAAGGTTCATTCACAAAAGTGAAAATGAGCTAGTTAGCTTAGTTCCTTAGTGACCCATTGGTCCTAAAATCCATTCCTACCAAGACCAAAAAACAAGTAATAATAATAGTTCATTTTCTCCAACAACTTGTACTTTTTCATGGAAAATAATTGGTGCACCAATATGTACACCCCTGCAAAACATGCATAAAACCGATTATTCATAATCACGCACAAACCTACTTTTTCATGGGAATTACACTGGTGCACCAATATGTACACACCTACAAAACATGCATTAAATCGATCATTCATACCCACATGCAGACCTATTTTTCATGGAAAATACACCGGTGCACCAATATGTACACCCTTGCAAAACATGCATTAAATTGAACATTCATACCCAGACACATACGTATTTTTTAAGAAAAATACATTGGTGCACCAATATGTACACCCCTACAAAACATTGAACAAATCAACCATATTCACCTTCAAACAAATTTATTTCATGGGAATTACACTGGTGCACCAGTATGTACACACCTATTATAAATATAACATGAAAACTCAGATGGATTCGAACCATCAACCTCCGTAAACCTTGTAATAGGACTGGGTGCTCTACCATTTTGAGCTTATGAGACCCTAAATTGGATACATATAAAACCAGTGTAACTAATACAATCAGCATGTGTACAAATTAATAATTAGTATGTCTGCAACTATGTGCACATTAATAATCAGTATGTGTACAATTATGTGCACTTTATCTATTCAAAAACAAATCAACAGCCTAAAAATGAAGGAAATTAGATTTAAAAAACACAAAAAAGGAAATCAGATTCAAAAATTCAACTGACAAATTAGTTAATTATCAATTCATCTGTGAATTCAAACTTTTTTTCTTTACTCCTCTAAATCTTTGATTAGTAAAGCTCAAAAGAGATCCTTCTGGCTCACATTAACGTACAAAATGTTTATATATGTCTACAGTGATGTAGTTAAATACTTAAATGAAACAAACTCGAAAGCCGAAGAAAAAACGGAACTTGAATGTGAATGTTAGGTCCAAAGTCGATATACTTAGTGTAGTCAAACATAACGATGAAATATTCTTAAACCAGTTTACGAAAGTATCAAAGCCCCGCTCAATGAGTCACTCAATTAAACATAAAACTTAAACATTTTTATTAAGAAAACTACAGAAGAACTTGATCTATCATCTTAATCAACTAAGCATAACTCCTAAAAATGGTGGAAAAGACAACACTTGTATAATTATAATAAAAATAGTAAAATCCAAGAAATAAGGAACAATCAGTGCGTCTATTAACAACAAAATAAGTTTAAAACTTGGTCATTCAATCACATCAAAAAGTAATTCCGTAAGTGAACTTTCCAATTCAACAACTTGACAATAACATAAAACAAACCTTAGTAGTTGCACCAAATGCAGATTCTGTGACTCTGTTACTCTGAAACATGTTGGGAAAGTTCTCTAACAATTGCTCTAAATATTCATGACACTGAAGCCCAGACAGAAGAAGCAAACTTACTAGATAATATGAAGACGTTTAACTTCTACAACGTCAACTTAACAGGACGGGGTTGAAAATTGCAATAACAAGCTACTGACCGCGGACAAAATTTTTATCTCAAAAAAAATATTAAGATGAGATGATTATAGATCTAAACTCCGATCCCGAATCGAATAAGACGAACTGAAATCAAAGTAATTAGGTTTTTAAATTCGTAATATTTTTTCCTGAAATCGATTTTGAAATAAATAAATTAACAATTGCAATCAAATTAAATGATAAAAACAGATTAAACTTATCTTTAAAGACTTTCAATGATGAAATCTTCCAATTAAACTAAATCTCATTAGCTATTCCTCTCTATTTCAAATTAATCTTCAAAAAAGTACTGAAGCTTTTCAAGTTTAATCGATCACAATATGTGTTTGTTTGGTTATCAGATTTACATTTGGGGATTGATTTTCCACTGAGATATGATTAGGTTTTAAGATTTATTTTTCGTGGGAGCTGTTTCTAGTTTTGACCTAAGAAAAAAGAAAAGAAATAGAAACTAAATCATGAAAAAAAAAATTACATCCATTTGATGAGTATTTTTGTCATAAAAAAACGTTTTTAAATAAATTATTAACAAAAGGACTAACTCGTTTTAAATTGTACAAATTTAGACTAAACCATATTATATTTAGAGGACTGGACTAAAACATCCAAACCCCATTAGAAATAAAATTAACCGTCAATTCCTACAAATAACATGGGATAGTGCCCGTATGGGGACCCATTAAAAATAGAACTAACCGCAATTCCTACTAATAACAGGGGATAGTGCCCGCATGGGATGAATGCCCAAGAAGTCAAAGACGTGTTTGACAAAATGTGATACTTAAGTTAAAACCTATAAGACCAACTAAAAAAGTGATAAACCCAAGGGCTGGTATACAATCACATGAAGGAGAGAGATGTGCCTCATTAAATATCAACATTGTATCCCGTAATTCGAACCAATTTCATATTTACGATTACGGGTCAGTTAAATTATTAGTATTTTTATTTTTTTTGTTAGCCGCATACCTTAAACAAGCTTCGCACCGAATTTATAAAGGGTCATATATATTACTATAAAACTTATTGAATAGATGTTTAAATAAAATCTCCGAGTAAAATATCTTACACTCATTATCGAAGATATGAACCATGAGTAATTAATGATCGATCGACACGTCACGGGGAATCCGGGTTAGCATTTTTGAGTCCAAAGACTCAAAACGCATGAACCGTTCCCTGGTGGACCCCTACTGTCGCACCCTTAACGCTTTAACATTTCGACACTTGTAAACCAGAACCTAGGGTTTATGGACCGTTGCAGAATGTCGTCATCCATTACTCGGCAAAACCAGTAGAGTCCAGAAAAGTGATTTTTGAACTCTTTAAAAACTTAGACCACAAAAGTTGAGCTTTTCTTTTCTTTGGTAAAGAGGAAGACGATAAAGAACAGTAAGTGAGAAAGATATATAGAGAGAGTTAGAAAATGGCGACAACAAGAAGAATAAGATGGTACCCACCACCCCTTCCAAGTCCTAGAATACTTCACTTACCATTAGGACGACCTATTCGTCGAAAAACCACTTCGAAAAATCATTTGAATCCGAAAACTGTTGTTCCGAAAGAAACATCGGAGTTATTATCACACCAGAATAGTCATCCTAGAGGAAAACTCGAAACTTTGTTTGATCAAGAAAGAGTTTTTTCAAAAACAGTTCCGATAGTTCTATTGAACTCATCATCATCATCTGTAGGACATCATTTTAGTGGTGATGGTAATGGAAGAAGAGAAAGAGTCGAAGAAGATCTTGAATTTGGGGATAAATGTGAAGAACCAGAGGAAGATATTAACAAAAATGAGAAATGGAGATTTCAAGCTGAGATTCTTAGAGCCGAATGTAATTTTCTTCGAATGTAAAGAGAAATAGCATTGATAAAGCTGGAAATCAATCGAGTTCAAATTCAAAAGACTTTTCGCTCCGCAGTAGAAACCCTAAATTCTGTTCGTTTGCTTGTTTTTTCGAATTCAATTTGAGTTTATTAGGTTAGTTCTGATTACTAATCACAGTCTTTTCCTGTTTGTTTTTTCAGGGGAAAAAGAAAATTTATCAAGGAAAGAATGTAGATTCAGTATTAGAGGAAGAAGTTGATGAATTAGAAGAGAAACTAAATGATTTACATAGAAAATCAGGAGTTACAGATATTAATAAGACCCTCTCCCAGACCGAGTCTTCAGAAGAAGTTGTCACTTAATCCTCAATTCAAGGCATTATTCTCCATGATCCTTATTCTATGTAGTTTGTTATTCATGTTCCTGTATTCATGTATTCTATGTAGTTTGTTATTCATGTTCCTGTATTCATGTATTTGTTTGTTAGTTCTCTGTGTATATATGTAGACCTGCACAGCCTGAATAGAATTGAACAATTCTCTCTTTATGGTATCAGAGCATTCAAACTCCAACGAGTAAATGATCCAAAAAAAAATAATTCATTACCCTTCAACACAATGTCTGGAACTGCACCTGGAAATACCTCTGAAAGTGCCTCTGATGTATCTTCTCCTAGGCAACCCACCTTAATCTCCTCTGTGCTCACTCAATCCAACTTAATCTCTTTTAATGCTGCAGCACAACTTCCAGTCAAACTCACCCATGACAACTATACTTCATGGAAGGCACAGTGGGATGCTCTTTTATATGGTTATGATTTGCTTGGCTTCATCAATCGAACCAAGCCATGTCCTCCAGAAACTATATCTGAGAATGACGTTCATGTTTTTAACCCAGATTTTTCACTCTGGATGCGACAGGATAAACTCTTGCTTCATGGGATCATCTCTCCCCTCTCTGAAAGAGTCCTGCCACGGGCAACGTCTTCCAAATCATCTGCTGAGGCCTGGGATCGCCTTGCCAAAATGTATGCAAATACATCTTCCTCTCGCACCATGGGACTCACTGAACGTCTCACAAATATCAGCCGAGGCACCCAATCTGTAGCTGACTGTCTAGGAACCATCCAGACAATAGCGGATGACTTGTCCACAATTGATCAACCTGTTTCCGATGCTCACCTGGTTAACCATGTATTGAATAGACTCGGAATCGAGTATAAGGAAATATCTGCTGCTGTACGAGCCAGAGATTCAATAATTAGTTTTGAAGAACTCCATGATAAGCTCACTGAGTATGAGTCTTATTTAAAGCGTGAAGAACGTCGCCACAGCAACTCCATCACTGCCAATGCTGCTCGTTTCTCTCAACAACCAAGGTATGGAAACCAAGGCAAGAGACAGACCCCATCATATTTCAATACTAACTCATCCAGTCCAGGTCAGCGACCATCTTCTATGTGAAACACCAACACACCCTCTACTACTGGCAACAATAGAAGTTCCCATCCTTATGCCAATGTCATCTGCCAATTTTGTGATAAAAAGGACCACACTGCGCGTGTTTGTCGGACCGCAAAACGCCTCATGACCCAACCTACATCTAATCTCACAACCTCAACTCATGAAGGTACACAGAATCCCAACTGGTTGCTGGACTCAGGAGCATCTCACCATGTCACATTTGATCTCAACAATCTCTCCATCCAAATGCCTTTTGACGGAACAGATGGCATAGTTATTGGTGATGGTACAGGTTTGCGTATCACCCACACAGGTTGTTCCAACCTATCTACACCCTCCAAACAATTTTCACTTGCTAATGTTTTATGTGTTCCTTCTATGCATCAAAATTTAATATCTGTTTCACAATTTTGCAAGACAAATGCCACCTCCATTGAATTCTTTCCATCTTCTTTTTGTGTGAAGGACCTAACCACAGGGGCAATTCTCATGCACGGAAGGAGCAGGAATGATGTCTATGAATGGCCAAGTCTGCTTGGTTCCAAGTCTGTGGGCAAGCAAGCCTGTGTTTGTCAAAACTTCCATTGATTGCTGGCATGATAGACTCGGCCACCCATCCACAAAAATTCTCACTCATATCATGACTCACTTTAAGCTTCCTACTCATTTGAATCCTTCCAAGTTATCCTTTTGTGATTCCTGTCACTGTAATAAAAGTCATCGTTTACTATTTGGTATTTCTAGCTTGCAAAGTCGTGAACCTTTAGACCTTCTTTACACAGATGTTTGGGGTCCATCCCCTATTTTTTCAATTGATGGATATTCATATTATGTCATATTTGTTGATCACTTTACAAAGTATTCTTGGTTATTTCCATTAACACACAAATCTGATGTTTCCTCTCTTTTTCCGAAGTTTAAAACGACGGTTGAAAAATACTTCAAAACATCAATTTGCACTATTTACTCTGATGGTGGCACGGAGTATCAAGGTCTGAAATCACTATTTGCAAATTCTGGTATACAACACTTAATCTCTCCACCATATACACCCCAACACATTGCTTCCGTTGAACGGCGTCATCATCACATTGTTGAAACCGGTCTTACTTTGCTTAATCGTGCTTCCTTAACCTTGTCCCTCTGGTCATTGCCTTCAAAACTGTTGTATACCTCATTAATCGTCTTCCTACTCCTATCCTTGATCACAAATCACCATTTGAAAGCCTTCTTCGTACTCGCCCAAATTTTCTTTCTCCACGTGTTTTTAGTTGTCTTTGGCTCCGTCCTTATACAAACCATAAACTAGACCAGCGTTCCAAGTCTTATATTTTCTATTCAGATCTTCATCATTCTTACGTTTTCTTTGAGCCAGTTGCTCACAAATTCTATTATTCACGTCATGTTCAATTTGTTGAAACTTGCTTTCCTTCACTGCCTACCACCTCTCCCTACGATCAAATTAACAGCCACACACTGCACAAATGGGCCTCTATCTCACCCTCCTTTACTTCTCTGTCTCCCAGTCACTCAACTTCCAACCATCCCTCACCTGCCAACTCTTGTACTTCGTCTATCCTTCCAGAAACAACTTCTTCCACTTCCATCCCCATTGCCATTCCCTACCAACAGCCTCCATTATCTTCTCGGCAATCCAATTCTCCCAGTATCTCCTCCACAACCACACTTGGCTGCTCCGTCCGTGCCCAACTTGGTCACTTCAGCGCCAGACATTGCTCCGTCTCCCTCTTCCTGTGAGACTGTTCCCTGTACAGGTAACCTTCCTTCTCAAATACCTGTTGCGCCCTGCAATACCCATAACATGGTTACCCGATCCAAGAAAAATATCCACAAGCCTCTCTTTAAAGCCTCTTACCCTTCCACTAAACACCCTGTCCCTCAAACACTTGAGCCTGCCACAGTTACTCAGGCTCTCAAAGACTCCAATTGGCGATTTGCTATGTGTGATGAATACAATGCTCTTCTTCGCACTCAGATATGGGAACTTGTTCCTCGTTACTCACCTATGAATGTTATTGGGTGTAAATGGGTTTTTCGTGTTAAACGGAATCCAAACGGCAGCATCTCCCGCTACAAGGCTCGGCTTTTTGCTAAAGGCTTTCTTCAACGGCCTGGTATTGACTATCAGGAAAATTTTAGTCCGGTGATCAAACCAACAACCATTCGTGTTGTGCTTTCTCTTGCTCTCTCCCGTGATTGGCATGTTCATCAGCTTGACGTAAACAATGCATTCTTACATGGACAGCTTCAGGAAGAGGTTTATATGTCCCAGACGCCTGGCTTTGTTGGTCCCACGCGACCTGATTATGTGTGTTGATTACACAAGTCGCTTTATGACTTAAAACAAGCCCCTCGTGCTTGGTTTCATGAACTTAAATCCTTTATTATCTCACTTAGTTTTGTCAATTCCAGATCGGATGCCTCACTCTTTTTGTATTCTCGCAACTCCCATCAGGTTTATTTCCTTGTGTATGTTGATGACTTATTGATCACTGGAAGCTCGGCTTCACTAGTCCGACAAATGATTTCGGCGCTTGCTCGTCGTTTCTCTATCAAGGATTTGGGTCTTCTTCATTTCTTTCTTGGTGTTGAATTCATTCCCACTGCGGCTGGCCTTTTTTCTTTCTCATCATAAATATATACAGGATCTTCTTGAGCGTTTTCAACTTGCTGGCATGAAGGAATATTCCACGCCCAGCAGTTCATCCACCAGGCTGCTCTTACGTGATGGTTCTCCGTCGACTGATGCCACTCAATTTCGCAGTCTTGTTGGTAGTATGCAATATCTCTCAATCACTCGGCCTGACATTGCCTACACGGTGAAAAAACTTGCCCAGTTCATGCATTGTCCAACACAGACTCACTGGACAGTAGCAAAATGCTTGCTTCGCTATCTGAAGCACTCCATCCACCATGGTCTCTTTTTGCGTCGCTCTCAGCCTCTTCGACTTGTTGCATATTCTGATGCTGATTGGGCTCGAAATAGTGATGATTGGACCTCCTTTTCTGCATATGTTATCTTCTTTGGCTCGAATCTCATCTCATGGTGTTCCAGAAAACAACGCATTGTTGCTCGCTCCTCTACTGAAGCAGAGTATCGCTCTGTTGCTTCAGCTGCCGCTGAGCTCACTTGGATACAGAATCTGCTAACTGAACTCGGTGTTGCACTTCCTGTAGCACCACATCTCTTATGTGATAATATTGGTGCCACTTACTTCTGTTCCAATCCAGTTTTTCACTCTCGCATGAAACATCTTGCTCTTGACTATCACTTTGTTCGTGAGAAAGTTTAAACTGGGACTCTCCATGTTGCTCATGTCTCCACGGACAACCAGTTTGCTGACATTCTCACCAAGCCTTTGGCTAAGTCACGCTTCACCCTCTTGCGATCCAAGATCGGTATCTCAGATGGGAGCACCGTCTTACGGGGGCATAATAAGACCCTCTCCCAGACCGAGTCTTCAGAAGCAGTTGCCACTTAATCCTCAATTCAAGGCATTATTCTCCATGATCCTTATTCTATGTAATTTTTTATTCATGCTCCTGTATTCATGTATTTGTTTGTTAGTTCTCTGTGTATATATATATAGACCTGTACATCCTGAATAGAATTGAACAATTCGCTCTTTAGATATTGAGATTCATAAATGTGACATCAGTTCTTCAAAGGAGATTAAAAAAACTTGAATTTGATGATAAATATGTCAAAGAGATTCAACAAATGGATGAATCAAGCATAACTATCAAGCCAAACAGTAACAATCATCGAGTTACAGATGTAAGTAATCAAATCACTTTTAAATTAACCTTGATTATGAATTTGTTCGATTGTGTACTGATCATTAGTTTGGTTATTTGGTGGAAATACTTGGGAAATAAATGGAAGGAATATCAAAAGGGATGTTAGAGAAGATGGAAGCGGAGTATAGATCAATGTTGTCCTCCACAACAACATCTTCTACAACTTCAAGTGGGACCAGTTCTGCTTCAACTTCTAGCCGATATGAATTCTCTCACAATTCCTTTTCATCTTTTAAAAAAGATTATCAACATCATCAACGACAGGCAAGTCTCTCTCTTTGACCTATTATTAATTAATATCTTAATTTACAAATAAAAGTTCTTAGTATTTAATTAATGGTTAGAATGTGCTTATGTTTTTGTCCTCCCGAAAATAATGCTAAAAAAATTGTTTCAAAATGATAAAATAATCTGATTTTTTTTTATTTTTTATGTGGGTGGAATAAGTATTGTTTTTAAAACGGTAATAACATTCTTAATTTTGGAAATTCTAAATTCTAAATTCAAATTTCAAATTTATGTTTAGATAACAGTATAAAAGTTGTTACTGTGGGGTCCAATTACCTGCTTAAGTTGTTAAAGAAAGCAAAACACAAAGAATGTGTGTTCATTAACTGACTTGTGAACTACTGAGCTTTATGAAGATAGGGTGGCCTGAGAATTTCTATTCAGTAAAGTGGAAATGGGTTACTTAGTTAATAACAGACGTTTTAATTTTAATATTGAGTCATCTGACACAATATAAAGTGTGTCATCGAAAGAATACCTGGGATATAGAAATTAGATACGGTTGAGATGATGCGATCAAATTCAAAAACAATTGTTGTTTGAACAAACAAACAAAAATAAAATCAACAGGCGTTCAGAATAAGAAGTTAGTTAATGAATAAGACTCTTTTTGCATGTATGGATCAGGATCAGGATCAGGGTCAGAGTATAGAGTAATAGGTCAGTTAATACGTGCATATATGTTTGTCTGTCATTAACATGTAGGCAAGTTCTGGCCTAGGTTGTATTCTTTTACATTTATGAGTTACTTCTTTGATAAGGGTTTTACTAACATTTTCAGGGAGGTCTATCCTTCCTTAAATGAAGGGGCTCCTCCTTTATTAATGAGTTCATGAAGCTTTTGTTTTCTTTCGAGCTCCAGTTATAGGGGTTGGCAAAGTTCCCAAGTGCATCTGATTCTCTATCTTTAATGAAGAGAGAGAAACACAGCAATATGAATGTATGTTTATTGTTTAGTATCAAAAGGACTAAGGTTTTAGAGTACAATTTAATACGACTTGTGTGTTTGTCCTTGTATTGTTTTTATGTATGTCTTTCCTTGATATTCTTCTCCATTAAATGATGCTCATAACCAAGCTTATAGGGATTATGCACATTTGAAATTTTCGCAATAGGTAAAAATGGTCGTAGCATTTAGAAATTTGAGCTTATTATTAGGTGGTTGTTGGTCTTCTGTTAGGCTTATTATAAATCCAAAACGCGAGCCAAAACCCAACAGTGTTTTGACTTTGGGCCTTTGGTATCTATCATCTGTGTCATTTGAGCACATGGACAGTGTCAGACAGCTCAAATTTCAGCTTTGATTGCCTGACCAGGTGTCTCAACTCCTGATTGTGGGATTGGCATGCCAAGTTTGGATGTTAGGAATGTCCAGTGTATTGCTTTCGCCTATGTACAACCAAAAGTTGCATCTACATGAAAGGGTATCACCCAAAACCCCAAGATGGGTTTTCCCCTTTTCCAAATATGGACCTAGACATCACAATATTCCTAGATCAGAACCTGTTCATGTATGTGTGCATCTCGGAATAATTAATTGGTTTTGTGTTAATGGTTATCTAGTACTATTCGGCCATAGACATCATGGTCCAGGGTTCATTACATAGGATTAAGATCCAGATTATCAGTATGTAAGTTTAAGGCCTTAGATTATAATAGGATATTTTGTCCATCCTATTAGCGATGTGGTTGCTTAGTCCTAGAAAAGTTCGAGTCTTCTATCGTTCCTCAAGCACGCCGGTCTACATTATATAGGGACTGGACAGAAGCTATTAGGTTAGCAAATTGATATGACTGCACGTCCCTGCAACATTCCGAAAGCAGCAACCAGGGCCTGTTTGTCCTTCTTAGATTTTACCTCAGTATACTGATTGCTGCATTACTTATTATCAATAATCCCACGCTGTCGAGCGGTCTTTCTAACAAAATGAAACTTTTATCCAATCAGGAGAGGAACCTGAAGAAAAAGTATGTTCAGGACGATGTAAGACGATTGTGCGTAAAATTGTCGAGCAGGTGAGGTCTGAGATGGAGCAGTGGTCGCAGATGCAAGTTATTCTGGGACGGGTCAGGGTGGAAATGGAGGAATTGCAGGCTTCTCGTGATTACTGGGAAGATCGCGCACTAAATTCCAACAACCAAGTCCAGTCACTTGAATCCTCTGTAAGTGCAACTGCGAAACCTCAATTCTCTCCATCTCTATCTCTCTTAACAAATCAGTTAATTATCATTATTTAATTAGGTACGAGATTGGAGAGAGAAAGCTCAGGTGAATGAGACTAAAGTTTCCGAGCTACAAATACAAATACCTGAGCTCCAGTTAAAGCTTAAAAAATCGAGAACTGAAGAAACCAAAACTCATCATCAAGGACTAAGAACTTAGAGATGACACAAGGGGATCTATCACAGAAGGAGAAGGAAAAGAGAGTGTTGATATGTAGCTTGAAAGAGAATCCGAAAGCAAATTTAAGTAAGCAGAGTATCAAGTACCAGTACACTGACATTGGCAGGACAAAAGAATGCCCTACTCACAGTGGAAATACTGGTTCAAATCGATCACCTCTTTGTGAAATTAAGAATTCTTCATCACTAATGTCTCGGCAAATTGGTAGAAATACATTTTTGTCTCCTTCCTACAGCACCGAGAAACACCACCGTGCAAATTATAGTATGCAAAACAGAGATAATTTTGGCATTGGCAGGAAAGAGGATGGTGCATATCACAATGGTTCAACTCGAACACCTCTTGAGGAAGTAGGGAACTTGGCGTTGCCAAAATTTAGGCAGAAAAGAAGAGAAAGTTCTTCTTTTGTTCTGGTCTAAGAATCTTTTGTTAAGTTCTTTGAAGTTATTAGTTCAAGTCGTGCATTTCATTGGTTTGCATAATACTTATATATTATGATTATTACGGTAAAAGTCTTATTTCCAATATGCTGAGTGGAAAGGGAAATTTGTGGTCGGCCACTTCGTTGTCTTTAAGTTTTTTGCGAGTTAGTCGAATGCTTTCAAAGGTGCACTTCGGAATTCTACTTCTATCAAAAATCAGCAAGAGTTTTAAATACATCACCATATAAGACTGCTTTCATTTAATGAGACCATGGTGAATACAATTTAGAAAACTAGTTTCTCTTTTTCTTCTCTTTTCTTCGATACCCTGTTAAAGATCTTTTAAGGACGAAGGAAACAAATGGTCATTTTTTAAAATACCTGGTCTACCCTCCTATTCTTCTTCTTAATTATGAGAATTATTGCCCTCTTTCTTGTAAAACATGGAAAAAATGCAAATATTCAAATTAAATCTGTGGAATTAAAATTCTCGAAGAACATAACTAGATAATCATTTAGGGATTTTATCCTGATAAATCGATATATCTTATTTGAAAGGTTATTAGAGATTTTAGACGTTATTAGCAATGAAAAAGTTAGAGAAATAGATGGAGTAATAAAAAACTCGGAAAGCTGTTGTTGTGGAACTGAAATCATGTATTTGTGAAAATTTAGCTAGAAGAAATAAGTATTAATGGTGATCAAATACGAAACCGAGATCTATATATATAGAAAGAAACGAAGCTTTTATTGGTTGATTTTTTTGTTAAAATTTGATTTATATATTATCGTGTTTTTATTGGTATAAAAAGGATAAATATAAGGATTAATGGGTATCTCTTTATCTAGTTAAATTTGATTTTGTTGAAATTTGTCAAAAAAATTTAAAATTAATTTTATGTCGATGATATGCTCAGTTTATATTAAAAGTGATATCTATTGTCGAGTTTTTGTCATTGAAACCAATGTTTATATTGGTGATGCGGTAAATTCGTGTTGAAACTAGCTTTGGTTTCAACAATTATTGACAAAATTAAAACAACGTTAAAACCAATGTTTTGATTGGTGAAAAAAGTAAGTTTATGTTGAAACCAAAGTTTTGCTGGTGAAAACAATAAGTTTATGTTGAAACCAAATTTTATTTCAACTGATTTTTACCTAGTTTTTATCGTTGAAACCGATATTGTTGGTGATACAATAAATTTACGTTGAAACAACTTTCCAAAAGAAGAAAAAAAAGTATGACTAAAAAATAACTCGATTTGACTCGCGAGTTGACGCGTTGATGCTGCTGGTGGTGGTAGTTACGCAGGTAATGGCGACGATGGTGGTGCTGCTAGGTAAGTGGTGGTGGTAGTGGAGGTGGCGATTGTAGCAGTGGTGGCGATGGTGTTGATGGTATTGATTGAATGAGACTTGATGATTTTTGATCATTTCTTTTTCAATTATATATAATCGAGTTTCCTTTTTAGAGCAAAGGACCTTATCACTACACCTTAAGCTCAAAAAATAAAGTCGTACGGAGGCAGACGCCTTCCCAGTGCCGGAAGTTAAGGAACTTGGTGACCTGATGATCGGGAAGCCGGTGACCAAAAACCCAGTGCATGACGGCCCTAACTATAAAGGCCTTCAGGTAGTGAAATTCCTTGTCGGGTAAGTTCCGACCCCATGAAAGGCGTAATGATATGAGTACTGTCTCTGAGAAAGGTTTGGTGTAGGGTTGGATGTATTTTTGTGTTATGTTGGGTTGATTTAGAAGACAAGGATAATTTAAAGAGATTTTTTTTTGAGGTTTTGTACATCTTTGTTATGGTTAAGATGTTTATTATAGAAGATAGAAACTCTTAGATATATAGTCCACGGACTATTAAATTAATACTCGATTCATTAATTATTTTTCCTAAAATTATAGGATTTTTTGGTCCTAATTAGGCTTAAGTTAAACTTTAACTCGTTGAAATTATAATCTTTTTAAATCTCCCTAAATAAATAAAAATATAGCGGTTCCAAAAGCTATTTATATAAAAAAGTTAATATCACGATAATTTTTTTAACACTACATAACTTGTTACTTTAAATAAAAAGATTATCCATTATTCCGAGCATCCAACAGTTATTTGAGTGCTTGTGTTCATACAAAAATTCTAATCAAATATTATTATACAAATTTTTATATTTTCTTGATATTATTATCAAAATTTGCTAAAGTTGTACGTAGGTTGTTTTAAAAAGTTAACTTGCCTGAGAAACTGCATGATCTATTTTATTATAATATCCTTCTGATTCAAAAGATAATATGAACATGTTGGTGTTTCAGATCTCCATATTATTTTATTCAAATTATAAATTTAAGAATCTAAGTGATTGAGAAAATATACATTCGCTAATTGAGATATAACAACGCTAATTGTGGTATCTTCAAAATAAATTGGAGTTTGGTTAGAACCAGATAACATGCCCGGAGAGTAGAATTACCTAGATATAATGGGGCTTGCCCATGGGCAAGTTTATGTCCGCCTTCGTAGGTTGCAAAGCTTGTTACGAAGTCTATATTTTTGCTTAGCTTGCAAAATTTGTTGATACATAACAATCATGAACCAGCTAATGAATCCCAATCTTGGAAATAGAACTGTATTTTGGATTGAGACCCCAGATACCATAACATAAAACCGTGTAGTGCTTCAAACAAGAAAAATATAAAACCATGCTCATAAAAATCGAACTAGGTTCCCAATCCATGAGTACACCGACCTTCTATAATTAGACCGTGATTATGGATTGGATTACATGTTAGGCCAAGTTCTATTCACTTACCAAATAACTAAATTTGCTTATTTTAAACTACTATGGACATGTCAATAGGTAAATTGGCTTGGCAAACCAGCATATTTGTTGGTTTGCACATCGTGACGGAGTGTTGGTAGCACGACTAACTCTTTGTCGCCAAGTTCTTATCTCAGCCGTTGATTTTTCTCTAATCCAAGGGTCCCTATATATTTTATAATTTTGATCATAGCCTCTCATATAGGCTTCATTCAACGACTATTTTTAATTTTAACAATGACCGCTTCTAATGCAATACTTAGTTTTAATTATATGATTTCAAAAGGGATAAGCAAGCTTAATAATTTGATTGAATTGACTAATATTAAATTAAAACAGTAATCTCCATTAAATTAATTTACTATATTACGCTTACAAGATATAAACTAAGGTAGTAAAATCTTAAATAAATACTTCAATATAAATCTCGAACAATCTTTGGCCTCCCATTTATCTTCATTTGATGTAACTTCCAATCGATGCGCTCTTGAGAAGATTTTCCTTAGTTTTTGTGAGGAGTAGTACGGTTAACTTTCAAATTTTCTTTGCCTTGAACTTTTTTTTTAGCTGCAGTGTTGACTTGGTTAACATCCAAAACTTGAAGACCTCTTTGCTTTTTATCATTCTCTATTTTTTTATAACCATCACATATCTTACTAATAACAACTTCAAGTATGACTCCAAAAAAATCAAGTTGGGTTACATATTTTGGAGTTTAAAATAAATATAACAATTTTAATCTAGAAAAAAAAATGTGTGATCATCTTTTGTTTTTTACAAGTGAGATTCTGAGCAAGAATATAAGTGTAGAAGTATCACATTTCCTCAAAGTGCAAGAGTAATTGTGAAAGAGGTTTTACTCGGATGTTTTATCCTGGGGATGATGTGACATCGAAGAACTGCTTGCACAATTTTGGGCAGAATCAAAGAGAGCGACCGGATCGTGACTCAACCATAATATTTTTGTTTGGTTTTTTGTGATTGTTTTGCAGGCTATTTTTAGCAATTGTTCCAACATATTTCTATGAGAGTTTTATTTTGGCGCTATTGTTTGTGGAAACCCTAATCCATGTAATCAAACTTAATCTTCTGCTAAAATGTGAGTTTATTATCAATATTATTGTTCAATTTGATGCCCTTGTTTACTTTCTAGCTGTATTTTTTGTCATGTATTTTTTTATGAAATATATGTTTAAATTCTTGTATCCTTCCTTGACTCGACAATAGGGTGAACTTGTTTGAAGCTTAACTCTTGTTAGTTATATTTTTCTGGCGTTCATAGTGACCGAGAAGGAGCTTCGTTGAATCCAATTTTCAAGTGGATATTTAGAAGATATCTTCCTGAGGGTGGATATCTACACTTCTCCAATTTGTTTTAGCTTTATTTGTTTCAGTTGAAACTAGAAATCTCTTGAAGGAATAAATTGTTTCCGAATAACATTTTTTATCGTCGAGAATATCATATTATTCATTGACATCTATTTATAATAAATATTTTGAATATCCTTTATCATACAAATATTCATTTTGGGATACGTTCCTAGATTTGTAGAGGTACCATTTAAAGGAATTTAACGAAATATTTTTTATATGATTTGTGGGCTAGGATTATGCGGATAGTAGGGTTGTTATATAAAGATTCTAGAAACCGGAAATTTTATGCATGTTGGCTAAAAGATTCTACTTGTAGAAACCAAATTTTAATAGCTTGGCAATCTAATCTAACTGGTTCTGTAGCTTTTAAGTCAAAGAATAAGCTTTGTGCAACTAGGAGATTCCTTGCAGAGTCGAACAAGTTTTCTTCTGGTAATATCCAACAAAATGTTAAAGATTTGTACTTTAAGTTGGATTCATTGCATACGTATAGTATTTTTGATCATACTTCTTTTATTGTCAATTTAAAGATATTTCAAAATATGGGAAGATACTTGATGGGATTTTAGATTACCCTATATAAATAACCGCAATCGCACGGCGTCTAACAAGTAGACAACGGCAAGTACGGGTCGAACCCACAAAGAGCGGGGAAATACTGCAATCAACTAGCCAGAAATAATATTTATGGATTTTTAGGTTTATAGATAAAATAATAAAACAAACTAAACTAACAAAATAATTAAGCAGAGAGAGTCAGTAACCAGGGTTTTTCAGTATCCACCACTATTTCTATTTAATTACTGAAGTGAAACATAACTCATGAATATTTAGAGTCGCAAATATCACTGGGACGCCCTAAACATGGTGCATCAAAAAGCCCTAGTCTCAAGCATACACCATAAAATTGCGTTAGCGAGAAAATTGTACGAAACTAATTATAGGTCCACAAATAATACCTGACTATTCTAAGCATACCCCATCAAAGGATTTAACCCAAGCATGAAATATCAAATAAGTATACAAATATATTTGCAACAAGTAGATTTTCAAAATAACAACTGTATACCAGAAGCATGGAACATCAAAAACCTAGGCCAAGCATGTACCATCAAAAGACGTCACATTTGTTTAATGAAATTCAATAAATCAAAATCATGGAATTAATCTATTCAAATAATAATGGTATGTATCAAATATTTTATCTAATTGATCTAAACTGTAAGTGGTTTCAACATTAAACCCTAGTTACAAATTAATTAGAACATGGAGATGGGTTTCTTAAAACCCATAAAAATAATTAAGAAAAATAGAAAAAAGGATTAAACAATAATCGATACGCGTCACTGAATCGAATCCGTCTCCACCTTAATCTTTCTGACGATGTTGCCTGTACAGAAAGCTCATGTACGCCTTCTTGTCCTCTCCAACCGAACTCCAAAAAGAATTGAACGGCAGCAAAACCTTGAAAGAATAAAACTCCTGTACAGACTGCTCCCAGAAAAACCTACCGAAAAGAAAGAACTCTGTACACGCCTCCAAACCTCCAAGCAAAAACTTCCCTCTTCTCTCTCCCTCCTTTTTCTTTTATACTTCTTTTTCAATCCGTGTAAAGCCTACTTCCAATCCCCCATCACGTGTAGGCTATCCTACCTTTACTCTAGGTTTTACTCCCTCTTTCACGTCAAACCCTACACCTAGCTATATTTTTAGCCTCAAAAGAGAACCTCCTCAAAATCTTCCCCAAAAAGTCGTCTCACGTCAGTTTTGTGGCAGACTTTGTCAAAGGCCAGCCACTCTCTTATTCACTTTAAATCAAATGTACAAGCCTAGCCTACCTAGCCTCTTCTCCACCTGACCATTATACTTCTTGCTTTTACTCTCCGAAGTCAACAACACCTGACGCACTTACACTCACTTCTTTTAACCGAGCAGCAACAACACCTACTCCAATCAAAGCCTGCCTTCACGTGATAATCAAGAGCCCAACGTCATCAACTCATAGCCTTTAACACCATACAAAACCCAACATCAGTCATGTTGAATTCAACCGAACCAGCATATGACACTCTTTTCTGTCTAACACTTTTCTTTCTGTCACGAGCATTTGGTTGCATCTCATCGCACACACCAATTAACACCTGTTTTACCATGTTTAGTTTATAACTTCGGATTTTATGCGAACTACCTATTAAAACAATAAAATTATAAATTATCAAAATCATAAGTGCTAACAAATATAAATTAGGCGGTAAAAATGTATGATTTAAGCGCCTATCAATACTCACCATGAGTTCTTGAAACAAAAGTCTAATGATTATAATTAAAAGATGTTAACATGAACATTAAATTAGTATTGGAATGGGATTTGGTGCAATTCTTTGAAAGCTAAATATTTTCTTACTAACTTTCCCCTTCACATCGAGTTTAAGAAAAAAATCTACATGCAGCTCGAAAAACATCGGCAATGAGTTTGAATTCATCAAAGAATATAGTTGGTGGTCTCTTAGAGTGGTAAAGACATCTTCATCTTGAAGGACAAGTGGATGCACAGTCTAGAGAATTCAACAACACCAAGTTATACTCCACTTAATCTTTATAGTCTGACAATGGTTTTTGATCAAATTGATTCTTCAACTCATAGCCGGAAGACGGATTTGATTATTAATCTCTTTGTCTATGAAGATGCTTAAGACATTCTTGCAATGAGAATTCCAAGAACTAACTCTGTTAAGTTGGTTTGGACAAGAATCAAAAATGGGTGTTTTCTTATAAAAACTGCCTATCAACCTCTTTAGAATTTAAAGAACCATAGAGATGGAGATTTTATGATGTTGTAAACATTTGGAAGAAAATCTAGAACCTTGACATTATTCCAAGAATTAAATTGTTCTTATGGAAGTGTATCAAAGACATCATCCTTTCTTTTCTTATAAGAAAAAGAGCTACCAAATCAGAACTCAAAAAATATTGTTTTTGCTTGCAGAGCTAAAGATAACTTCATGCAAAGCCCTGGATTCACCGGTTACAGACCTGAAGGTATCTATAAGACTAACAAAGAAAGGAGACCGGATTAAATTCAGCAAGTTTGAACCATCCCAATTAGATTATCCCTATTTTTGTTTTTTTTTTCATCAAACTAACAAGATGAAAAGCAAAAAAAAAAATTGACTACGCCGAAATTTGGTAATACTGCCAAAAAAAAAGTGATTTCTTCAAAATTTTAAGCATGCATTTGATAATATCCTAGATTGAAACTGCATGTTACTTCATTTTTATACAGATCCTTTAAACCCTCCAAAGTTGCATCATCCTTAACCGTGAAGTCAATGTTTGTTGTCTGCAACTTCTTAACCAACTGATGGCTAGCTCAGCTCTTTTTCTGACTTTGTCTCCACTATATCCATGAATTGAAAAGGTTTGGGCTCCAATACATGCACCTGAGAATGACATAGCACATAGAGAAAAATTAGTCCAGATTGACTTATATTTAGTGGCATTGCTTCCTGTACTAAAAGAGCTATCCAGGAAGAAGATGCTAATATTTTTTCCAAACTTTTGTTTATGTTTGTTAATCAATATTTCCCAGTTATCATGATCAGTTACTTGATATAGAAGGTTGTTGACTTTGATTATCAAGAACTCTATCAAACGAATTCATATGTTGCTTGATATTATTAGAAATAGAGGTAGCCGTATGAGAGATATTTATGAAGACCAGATCACATCTGGATTTCCAGATAAACTAGGTAGTAGCACCATAAGTAGTGATCCAGATCTTCGAGGTATTGTCAGAAATGAATCAAGAGTTAAGCCATTCGTGGAAGCACGAGAAGTCTTGAAAGATATGATAGTTTTCACCAAACATATGAACCCAAACAGAGGCAACAGAAAGGAAGAACATAAGAGTGTGAGTAATATCTTCAGCAACACTTTTGCACCTACTACAAATGGGGTCAATGTATCTAAGGATATTGGCAGTCCTAGCATTAGTTGGCAGAATACCCTGGGCACATTTCCAGATAAACAAATAAATAGAAAAAGAAGTATCCAGTTTCCAGATCTCTTTCCAAGCAGAGTTTTGGTCATCATCCTTGTATTTATTCTGAATCTTCTTGTTATATAGGGACTTGACAGAGAAATCTCCTTTTTCATTTAAGCTCCATGAAAGTAAGTATTCTTTAAGAAAATTGATAGGAATAAAGAAGATATCAATTTGATTTTCAGGCGATAACCAAAGGGATATGATGTTAGCATCCCAATCTCCCTGAGTATTGATAAGTTGATTAACATAGGTCATATCATAAGGGCATAGAGAAGGTTTTCCAAAATAGAATCCTTGCCAACAATCCACCTATCATCCCATATTTTGATTTTCTGACTGTTTCCCATTTTTCAAATATGATATTTTTGGATATTCTCCACCCCTTCAAGAATTCCTTTCCAAATCCAAGAATCAATTTTTTTTTTGCTTAGTATCCATTCTAATAACTTCCTGATCACCATAGTGTTTAGATTTCATTATAGAAGATATGAGAGAATCTGGTTCTTTGATGAGCCTCCACCTTATTTTTGTTATCATAACTTCATTGAAAAATTCCAAATTCCTAAAGCCCAGACCTCCAAGCTCTTTTGGTTTGCAAACAAAATCCCAAGCAAAGTACAACCCTTTTGGATTTTCTGGATCTTTATTCCAGAAAAAATCCCTTTGGATTTTATTTAGCTCCTTACATGTTTGCTTAAAAATCTTGAAGCAATTCATTTAATAGGTGTAAGAAGAAGAAGTATAAAATTAACAATCATAGTAGCTCTGCCAGCAGAAGTAAGAGACTTACTTTTCCATCCAGCAAGTTTAAATTTAAGATTGTCAATACAAGGTTGAAAAGCTTGAATTTTACTCTCGTTGGTAAAGAGGGGGGAACCAAGGTACTTATATTTACTTTTGATCATATGAAATCCCATATAGGAACTTATATTTTCTGCTAAAGAAGGACAAGTGTTTTTGCTGAAGAAGATACCAGATTTTGAAAAATTTATCATCTGACCAGAAGAAGAGCTGAATTGACTAAAAATATCCACCAGGTTTCTACTTTCTTCCAAGTTAGTTTTGCTGAAAACCATGCAATCATCAGCAAACAAAAGATGGCAGATGAAGGGAGCCACAAAACGAATTTGAATACCATTTATCAAACCTAAACTTTCAACATGTAAAAGATTCCTAGTTAACACCCATAACTCTATTTCCACATATTTTTTTCCTTCCTTTGTATTCATATAGTGGATGAGCTCATGGGAAATACTAATATTATCAGAAATTTGCCTACCATGACTGAAAGAAGATTGAAAAAGGGATATGATCTTAGGTAGAAGAGATTTTAATCTTTGGATTAGGAGTTCTAAAATAATTTTGTAAGTAATATTGCAGAGGGAGATGGGTCTGTAATGAGATGGAGAGGAAGGAGAATTAATTTTTGGTATAAGGAAACTAAAGGCGTAGTTCATTTCCTTAAGAAAAAAAACATAAGTAAAGAAATTTTGAACCATATTAACAATGTCCTTACCCATAATATTCCAATTAGCTGGAAGAAATTAGGTGGGAAACCATTTAGGCCAGGAGCCTTGTCTCCTTTCATACTGAAAAGAATATTTTTAGTTTCCATAGCATTAGGAATAGATAAAAATATATCATTTTTAGAGGAGGAGATAGTACTAGGGATGAGATTGATGATATTTTGACTCAAACAGACAAGCTCAGTTGTGGCCATTTTCTCAAATTGTTTTGAGAAACAATCTGAGACTAGTTTACTGTCAGTAACAATTCTCATTCTCATCCTTAGTAGCATCAATTTTGTTCCTTCTCATTATTTTCTTGGTAGAATCATGAAAGAACTTGGTGTTTTTATCTCCTAATCTTATGGTTTGATCTATACTTTTGGTCATTTGGAATTTTTCTTGAATATCATACAAATGCCTCACAGTACTCTTGGATTTCCTCAAAGCAAAACCTCTATGAGGATCAATTTTTTTTTGGTTATCCAATCCAGATGTTTTATGCTTTCCTCAAGATTAGTTTTGATATTACCATAAACCACTTTATTCCACACTTGGTTTTTACATCCTTGAGTTTTCTAGTAATGATAAAAGCTGAGGATCCAGAATGATCAAAGAACCGACACTCAACAATAATGTCTTTGCATTCCTGATGGTCCAACCAAGGACTAAAGAATTTAAAAGGAATCTGACCAGGGTTCCAATTTGGATTTGAGTTTAACAAGATAGGATTATGGTCAAAACCAACCACAGGGAGGATAGATATAGTAGACTTGGGGAAAAGAGTAAGCCAGGGATCAGAGGCTAGACCCCTATCAAGTCTCTTCTCAGTAAGCATAGACTCCTCCCTTCTATTAGTTCAATTAAAAATGCAGGAAGTAT
>JAJJMC010009994.1:4520529-4659532 GCA_023531435.1 Papaver californicum | reverse complement strand
GAGTCTATGGGATGTCTACCAAATTTCTCATGATCATGCAGAACAACACTAAAATATCTCATCATGAGCCAAGGGTAGGTAATGCCTATAGAAGTTTCCTCTATCTTTTTCCAAGAATGAATTTTATCTTTAGTAGTGTAGGGACTACCATAATAGCCACTAAATAACCAAGGGGTATTATTGGATGAAGAAATGATGGCGTTAATGTGATTAGAGGAGGAATCTAGAATGAAGACCTCGTGAGAAGATTTCCAAGCTAGAACCAAGCCACCATATGTGCCAATAGTACCCATTGGTTCCAACGACCAGAAATTGGTAACACCAATACTACCCAAGATAAGGCTAAATTTTTTGTATTTTTGTTTAGTTTCAGATAAGAAGACAAAATCAGGATTATGCTAATTTAACATATCATTGAGGTAGTTGCTGGTGATTTTCGTACCAAGGCCTTGACAGTTCCAGGCTAAAGAGGTAAAAAACTGCCAGAAATAAGACACTATAGGATATGTGAATATGATTATACTATAGCCTAAAAAATACATAGAGCATAAACTAGAGGTGTGATTTAAGAGACAATGCAGAGCATGTTGTTTAACTAACATGAAGTATAAAAATAATTTGCAGCTTAAGTAAAGGGAATTATAATGAGAGTAAAAGATTATCTCAGAGGTCTAGATAGGAATATTCCCCACAAGCTTGCTAATAGCTAAAGACGAGTTAGCTTCAATATCCACACCCTGCTGATAGACACAATTTTATGTCTTATTTGAGCTCATATTTATGTTGCTATTACTCAATTTTTGTACTAATGTAATTATTTTTCTATGTTTATAGGTATTTTGAAGAATAAAAAAGTGTGGATAGGCTTAAAAAATGTTAAAAGCACCCCATAAAGTGATAAGGGCACCCCCAAAAGAATTGATAAAGGCACCCATAAGTTGATAGAGACACCCACCTTCTTTTATTTTAAATAGAGAACTTGGCGGAAGTTTATCTTGACTTAGCTGTGAAGATTTGGTTCACGTGATTTAAGAGATATTCTTGGAAGATTTTGCAAGGAGTTAAGAAAAGATATACTCTTGCCTGATATAAAGAGTTTGCACGAGTTTGGGAATTTGGAAATACCAAAGAAAGCACTCGAATAGTTATATACGTTAAACAAAAAAATAGAAAAATCTCGGCAATTTGATTTGCTTTTAAAACAAATATGCTTTGTGATATCGAATAGGAAACATAATCAAAAAATAATTCTCTCAAGCTTTTATAAGAAGAAAATCAGAACCAAGAAAATAATGTCGAGATTATTATTAAAAGAAAATATATTTCAAAGATTTGTTGACGAGAATTGGTTGTTGAGTGTTAGTATATATAGGGGTCATGTAGGAAGAGATGGGGAGGCTGCTTTTAGCCAGGATCAAAGAGAAGAAAAAAAGAGTTCGAAAAAAATAGTTTCTGCAACTCACGAAGAAGAAGAAGAAAATGAAGAACATAAGGCGTATGTGAACTGTCCTTTAAAACCGTTACCTTTCCTTTCATAATCAACAGTTTTAGTGACGGTTTCTTCAACAGTTCCAGCTACAGTTCTGGATTTAACTTCACAAAGAGTCTGTGTTTTTCCAACTTCTCTAGAAGTCTGTCGTTAACTCGATAGGTAATTCTATTGTTTCAGCGACTCAATCGGTCAGTGCTTTATTGTAATTTTCTTATAAAATTATTAATAAAATATATTTTTTTCTATTCTTTTTGCAATGAGTAGCTAGGTTTCTCCTCTAGAATTAGAGATAAAGTCTTATTGTGTTTGCTAGCATGATATAATTATTTTCTATAACAATTGCTCTTGGTCCTATTTCTTGATTAAATATGATAATAATTTTTTTATGTGTCCAATAATGCTTAGCTAATTGATTCATTTATTCTTATTAGAGACTAGCATTTTATAGTGAAGTAATTATTAATATTTTGAGAAAAATAATTAAATAAAAATGATATATTTTCCGAGACGCAAATTATTGTCCGCAGTCGTCTTGAGTATTATTTTGAGAATTATAGAAAATGGTTGTAAACATCTAGTATGCAAAATGGTGATGGAATCTCAACATCCTAGGTTTTCTTTCACTTGTAAATCAATTTTAGTTTTATTTTCTGTGTTTTAGAATTTTAGAATACAATCAAAAATCAATTTTTCATTAGCACTTAATTAATTAAAAGTGAGAAATTGCAATTCTAAAATCCATGTGGAACGAACCGTGCTTGCATGTTGTCTCATCGATATCCATGCTCTTGCAGTATAAATTAAAATTCGCATCACCTACATCCTGATGTCAGACTGAATGGAGCTTGAGGAGAGATCCTTGACCTTTTTATTGTTAGAGATTGTTGTTTCCATGCATTTGTTTTTCCTTTTGGGATCTACCAAAGAGTTGTTCTTTGGAGTGTCTCCTTTGGTGAAATCCATATCGAGACGTCTTTTGGCCCATAGCTCCTTCTTGTGAATTTTATTTCCATTCATCTTATCTTAGATGTCAGCAAGAGAGGGGATATCCGACTATGGATTAGGAATAACATGGGAGATATAAGGGAAACTATAGGTTTGATTTTCCTCATCATTGGAGATGCCTGATCTTTTCCTTTTTTTTCTAGATGCTCCTTTGATATTCAATGTCTTTTTCTTCGGAGTTAGAGTCTTGTTCTTACTTCCGTTGATGATTTTCTTGTGTTTCTTTTAGTAAGCAAGGACATCAGGGTTTTGAGAAATAATGCCCAGCTTTGAATATTATTTGCTCATCAGAGCCATCCAGTTCATCTGTATTGTTATCCAGAACAATCTTTCGTTGAGCACTTCTGAGTTTAAGTGCAAATTCTACGACAATGTCTTTAGCAGAGTAGGATTTTTTTTTTTGCTTTAGCAATGATGGCCAAATCAAGGGCATGAGCAGATTGAGAAGAGGTTTGGGGTGCTGGTATGTGATAGGTGCCTAAAATATATTATTTGAATATCAATTTCTTATTCTTTTGTAAGTTATTTCTCTTGTATTAGTATACATTACGCTTGTTTTAGCTTTTGTAGGTTTTTTGGAGTCACACAGAGTGAAAGAAGAGAAATAGGAGCTCAAGGCATTGTTCAGAGTCATTGGGTGTTGATGGTTGCAAAGCTAGCGAGCACACAAGTCTCACTTATGTTAAAAACAATGAATTACTAAGAGGCATCCATGTTTACAAAGCAATACAGAGAATTACTAGGGGGAGACCTCCTATTCTAAAGAGATGTTCTATATGGAGCCAAACTGCAAATGAGAATTAAAACCTAAAGCTAGGTCGTGTTTCTTATTCAGTTTTTCTTTGTTGAACCAAGAAGTCCACCGTCGGCTAGCCTTGGTTCTGGATCAAGGTGGATGTAAGTAAATTAAATTGAAATAGGTTCATGGAGGAAAGATGGAATTCAAGACATTGAGAAATTGGGCTCGTGAGATGGTGTACTACCATCAATTGAAATAGGTTCGGTCAGATTCAGGTTGAGAAGAGAATGGTTTCAGGGTTCAGGCAAAAAATTACAAGAAAGATTAGGTAATGTTCGATTCAAGGCAGTGGTAAGTTAGGTTTTGGTTTGAATCTTGGTTTGGGGTTACACCTCGAGAAAGAATTAGGGAGAGTATGGGTTGATGTTTCTATGATGATTGAAGTCAAGGAAGGAATTAGTGAGATGGTTTATGGGTCTTAGTCGAGCCAGTGAAATGAATACAGAGATGGAAATAAAGAATCGAACAAGCAGAGAAGAATATAGGGAAGAATGGGTTTCTGATTTGTAGCTGAGACAGGGAGAAGAAACAAAGAAAGTAGAGAAGAAAAGTGTTGGCCGAGATTGTAAAAAGAAGAAAGTTGTTGCCTGTGAATGAATGATGCTATTGAATCTGTGTTAATGGGTTTGAATGATATGAAGCGGTTGAATGTGATTGATATTTTCAGGGAAGGAGTTTAGAGTTTGATTGAAATAACAAACAAACCATGCCTGAATTCACTACTGAAACGCACCTAATGTGCTCGATCAATGATAGCCGTGAAAAGTGTTTGAAGTAGCTTGTCTGTCTCATGGAACTGACAGGATTGGCTGATTGCAGGCTTTGTTTTGACCCTGATTTGGGCTTAATGAATATGGGCTTCTTCTTAAGGACTGAGTTGGGTCACAGATGAACTGGTTTATCTGATTTTGTTTAGAAGATTGTTTAGGGCTTAACTTAAATTTGGAAAGCTTTCCAAGGGTTATGGACTTGACCTAGAATTAAACCTAGATTTGGAATTTGTGTTATTTTGGGGAAAGTGAGTTCTATTCCAGGTAGGATTCTACAAGGGAGAAAGCTATATGAGAGCAACTTCAACAAAAGGGAGAGATATCTAGGTTTTCACGTAGTTCTTTTCTCACATTTTCTACTCCTTTTTGTAGATTCGCGCGGGGAAGATTTCTCGACGTCTAGGGTTTACAATTTATTTCTTCAATTCAATTTTGTGAACTCCAATTATTATGAGTAGCTAATTTTCTTTTATTGGTTAGGGATTAGTTGAAATTTACAATACATGATTTTTGATTAATAAATTAGTTTTGTTTCAATATTATCGTTCATGATTCACTACAAATATCGTCGTGTATGATTGAGTGTTTGTTTCGTCGAGTTGCCAATTGATTGAACTCACTTTCATATCTATAGCTAATTTAGGGTTCATTATACGCAAAAGTGATATACTCCTTGAATACAAGTAGCATAATTATGGTTATTGCTTGTAGTGATATATCCTAGTAATCACATGTGGATCATGACCTTTGTTAAATTGAATTAGTGTGATTTCCATGTTTAATTGCATTGATTAGCCTAATTTCATGAATCTTAATGCTCCTCGGGAATTAAGCTTGATTAGTGTTTTTTACACGTTAGGTTGTTCTCTTGGTAGAATTCATATTTGGATCTTTTAATGTGTTTGTTGATGACTTGAGGAAATTTACGGGATATTCTTGCGATCAAGGTATTCTAGGGCTTTTGATAAAACGAGATTAAAATTCCAATTCCAATTATTAAGACAAGAATATGTTTTTGAATGAAAAAGAAACATTAAATAATTTTCTCAACTTATTGATTCCTTTCTACAATTTCCTTGTTTTCTTAGATAGTTATAATTATTTTTATTGAATATGAAATTTCCCCCTTTTACATAAGTTTTCGAAACCATATAAAACTAAGACCTCCTCGTGGGAACGATCATTTCTTTCCCTTGCTTCATAATAAATCATAAGTAGTGAAAAAGTAGTAAATAATTCTGACGTGATGCGACACACATCAATATGACCATTTTGTTTGAGGATTCAACTTTTTCTTCACAGAAAGGACCAGGATGATCAAGGATTCTACACACTTTGAAGAATAACAACCCATTGAGGGCAAAAGCAAACTCCAACCAGTGAATAATAGTTGGTGTTTCATAAACATACACACCATATTTCAGGGCTCTGGTTACATCAATATCCAACAAGACTTCCACATTTTTCTCAGGCATCAGAAAGTTTCTCTTGTTAGGTATGATATGTCTAGGAATCCTCTTAACCAGGATCCAGACTTTGACAAAGTAGAAATTAGTTGCATCAATAAAATTCGGACCAGATGGTGGAACTTCAGTGAGAACAATGAGTTTGCGGAAAATTCCTCTCGTCCCTCCTTGTCTAAAGATTTTGTAGTCCTCTATGCTTGCAAGCCTGATGGAGTAGTAGTTCCTTCTTTTGTTCCACAAGTCCACCTCAACATCTTTCCTAATCTCCTAATTGTTGTTGATAAATCTAGATATATTTCAGGTATCATAAGAGATTTTGTTGCAGATCCTTCCAATAAAGGTCCATTTCCAATTTATATCACACTTTAGAAGAATGTTTTCAATATTAACAAAGATGTTTAGAAACAGGTCCTCTGGGATATTGATGGAAGAGTCCATCTGATTCACAAGGATTTTTATGGTTTCCTCAGGTTTAGAATTGGAAGTAGGAGCCATGAGCAGAAAAACTAAGTAGAAGAAGATATAAGAATATCCTTCTAATTTACTGGCAAGAAGGTGAGTTTTTCTTGTCAGAATAAGGTTGGTTTTAAATTGAATTCTTTGATTTGGTTGGTTAGTCAGATGAAGGTACATCACGAGTTTTTTTGAGTGAAAAGACCAGAAATCCAGAAGCAACATGCAAGGACTGCTAAATTTTTGACCAATAAGCAAACTACCATCACCTAATATCAGAAGGATTAGGATTTTTTTAATACCCCAAGGCCCAGCTGCATTTGAGATGGTGTGAATATCTTTGTGTTGAGCTATTGGCAAAAACTTGTGGGGATGCCTATATAGAGAGGGAAAAAAAAGGAGTGTATATTAACAATAAGAGGGGTGCGATAATACGAAATGGTGATATGCAAATTATTCACATGAGTGGTGATTTGATTTTTAATCTTTTGATAAGCTAAATCCACCCCTAAAATTTTGTGGCAAACCACCCCATCCCAAACAACGGCAAAAAAGATTGTTGTACCAATTGTCCTGCCTAATAACTCACCTGCACCAATTAAATCCAAAAGCTTATTAGCTATCAGAGAAAAAAATGCACCATCATTAAGAGAGATATAACGATAAATGGAACGACATGAGTGATTAGATGGCACAAACATCGGTTAAGGGGAGTGAAATGGTAGGTAATGCATTGTGAAACGATTTGATTAATGCTTCTGTTAGTACCTAAAAATTGATTCTAGGCAAAACAATATACTGTAGAAGTACTTTCTTTAGATTCAGAAATAAAAATCGTACAGGGCAAGCCTAAACCACGATAGTATCCGTTCCTCCCTGCTTCGGTCACAAGGAGAGAAAATGGGTTCATATTAGGGGAGGGAAGCAAAGAAAGTTGAAGGAAATTGTGTGTTGAATTGTGTGTAGATATGTTGAACTATTGATAAAATCTCAGAGCTTGAGAGAATGCTAAGCCTGTTGTGTTTTCAGAATAGCTACGTAGCATATTTATAGTAATTGGGAACACACGGATTTTTCTTGTAAAGTAGTGGAGGTAGTGAAGAGATGGAGTAATGGAGATAGTGGAGTAATGGTGTAACCGCCCATTATCCTTGGAAGTTTCTAGAAAACCATGATTCTATTACCTCATCAATTTCTACAACCGTCGCCACAATTTTGTAACTTTCAGATCATGGGGTGTTACCACGCCATATGTTGTTGTAACCGCAGAACCAAAACCCCATGAATAATCCCCCAATGTAACATGATTTGATTTCTCGTAAGAATTGGTGGAGTCATGGACTCAAGATGATGCTAGCACAAGCAAGAGCGAAAAGATGCTCTAAAGTAGGAAGAGGGGAAAACTAGCGCTAACGCTGGGGCTAGAGGCGTTAGCATTGGCGCGACTAGCACTACCAGGCCTATAGCAATGTTAGCGCTAGCATGGCTAAGGCCTGTTTGGCGCGTAAGCATATTGGCTTTTCTGACTTTTTGGATTTTTGGCTCTTTCTATTCTAGGAAAAACAATGTACTGTAGAAGTACTTTCTTTATATTCGGAAATAAAAACCGTACAAGGCAAGCCTAAACCACGATAGTAGCCGTTCCTCCCTACTTCGGTCACAAGGAGAGAAAATGGGTTGATCTTAGGGGAGGGAAGCAAAGAAAGATGAAGGAATTTGTGTATTGAATTGTGTGTAGAGATTTTAAACTATTTAGAAAATCACAGAGCTTGAGAGAATGCTAAGCCTGCTGTGTTTTCAGAATAGGCTAAGTAGTTTATTCATAATAATTGGGAACACACGTATTTTCCTTGTAAAGTAGTGGAGGTAATGAAGAGATGGAGTAATGGAGATTGTGGGATAATGGTGTAACCGTACATTATCCTTGGAAGTTTATGGAAAACCATGATTCGTTACCTCCTTAATTTATACAACCGCCGCCACTAATTTATAACTTTTAGATCATGGGGTGTTACCACGCCACATGTTGCTGTAACCGCCAGACTAAAACCCCATGAATAATCCCCCCATGTAAAATGATTTGATTTCTCGTAGGAATTGGTGGAGTCATGGACTCAAGATGATGCTAGCACAAGAAGGGGCGAAAAGATGCTCGAAATTAGGAAGATGGGAAAACTAGCGCTGCCAGGCTTTCGACGTTGTTGGCGCTGGTGCTAATGTTAGCACGGCTAGGGCCTGTTTGGCGCGTAAGCATATTGGCTTTCCTGACTTTTTGGTTTTGGGCTCTTTCCTGGTCTTTTGGCACATATGTGTTCTACTTATTCGTGTTAGGAGTGTGACTAGGGTTTGCCAAGACTAGCACTTGCTAGTGTCATGGTTAATGCCTATGCACCACTAGCTTTGAAATTCATTAATATCGTGTCCATTTTTATGGCTTGTTTAAAGTTTCTTAATTGTATGAGATTTATTGTTAGCATTTTATGCTTAACTTTTATACAGTGCATAGAGAACATGGAAGTTTGCAACTTGAAATTATGCTTGATGAGATCCTGCAATTAGATGTTATGCATCTAATTAGCGTTTTTATTCAGATATGGCATAGCCTCTATTCTGAATGTTCACAATTTTGTATAATCAATTTATTCTATTTTATACAAATAGTTCGCATAGACGCACATGAAATAACGAGGATTTAGTTGAGTATAACTTTGAAATTTCTATGGTGCATATGCAAAAAGAGCTACAGGGCTAATTTAGCCAAGATCTGAATATCCCTTTCTCGATTTTCTTGCAGAATGAAGGTAGTAGTATGTATTCATAATTCTGATGCCGGGTCAGGAATTTATGCATATTTATTTAATGCTTCTGCATCTAGGCTAAAAGCAATATTACAATTTTCTCCCTTGTCAAAAACTCAACATTAACATTAATTCTCCTTCTTAGCGCAAAACAGTAATGTTTCGTGGTAAGCACTAGATGGTGATTTGTTTATATTATTTTATTATCATAAAATAAATCAACAAGTTTTAGTTTGTCGGACACTACCAGATACTCTTATTTGATAACGCTCCAATGATGCCAGATAATTGTTGAGAGAGCAGAGTTGATGTAATAGTGCTTGTAGGATGAAAGAGCATCGTTTGGAGAGCATAAATTAGTGAAGTGTGGCTGATTTGCATGATGGAGGGACCAAAATTGACCCGTGTGCAGCACGGGGCTATTGCTCCAAAGAGGAAATCCTTGTTTCACTAGGTTTTGGAAATAAAATTGGTATAAAAGGGGAAAACCCTTATTATTTTTTTATCACCGACCAGAGCTCCCTCCCTTTCTCTTCTCCCGTCTGTGCAGCAGCAACAACGATATCTTCCCATAGCTGACGCCGCCGACCAGCCAACGCCGTCCAACTTCCGACTATTTTCCGACGTCGAACAGGTTTTTTTTTTCTTTTTTTTACGTGAATGTTTCACGTTCAGTTTTTTTTTACGTGAGTGAATACTCACATATATTTATTTTCTTGATGTAAGTGCTAACTCACTAGCTTAGTTAACTTTGTTTTCTCAATTGCATAAGCATGTTATTAGCTTGATATTGGTCTTCTCTTGACATCTTCTTGCAGGAGAACTCTAATTTCACAATTGTTGTCTCTGATTGTGATAATTCTTCATTGACTTAACTGCAGCGCTGTTAAGCCTTAACCAGGTACGCCAAGGTCTGTAGTAATTTTTTTACTGGTTCTAATTTATATATATATATATGCATGTATTTGCGTATCAGTACTGTATATACATAAAATAGAACCAAACCTTGTACATGATTGCCCAGTTATTGACGTGAATGTATTATTTGAAACCATTGTAGATGTCTAAGGATCATGAAGATAACGCTACCACTGCTTCTAGCCATGGTGGAAAAAAATTTCCCAATGTTATTTTTCTAGACGATGTGCCCAGTATGCATGATGAATTCTTTGATGGTGTTATTGAAGAGGCTACTGGCCCGGATTATGTTGGCAATTTTATTGCGAACATCAATAGCCTTTCTCAACCTCAGAATATTTATTAGCGAGTTATTGTCAGGTGTTGTTTGCTGAGAAGATAACACATGCCCTCATTTGTTGATTTTAAGACCTTCCAGATTGTTTTTCCTGAATTGACAGGATGGGATAAAGTTATGTTGGATAAGGACTCGAAGGGTCATGAAGGGTCTGCTTGCATTTTCCTATCGTTAGATAATGCTAAGATACTCCATGTTGTGCGAGTGTCTGGGACTTTGAGACTTAATAAGGACATGGAGGGTATGCTTGCATTTGCCTCGTTGGTGCGGTCCATCCCATTCAGCAGTATACAGTTGGGGTGAGTTAACCATCTCTTTAGAGGACGTGGCAGTCTTGATGCAACTGCCTGTTGTTGGTAGTATTCCACTTGAATGTCTGAAGAGGAGAAGAAATATGGTTCCATCCTTGTTCATAAAATAGTAGCTCTACAGAGGTCTGATAGTTGCAGTAACAAGAATTATTCGGCTTGGATTGACTACTGGTGGAATGGAAGTACAAGTGTTGACGGCTTTGTTGTTTACAATCCTTTATGCATTACTGTGTTTCTTGTACTTTAGTTTTCCAGAGATGTGTTCGAAGATTCTTCTGGAGGTCAATTGAAGTATGCACTTGTTCTGCTTGTTGTTGTGCTTGCTGGTGGAAAGACCCTTCCTCTTGGTAACTTGTTTCTAGGATCTTTAAACTCTCATTTGGATTCTTTCATTCATGAGATAAGGATATACAATGGCCATGCCAAGGTGGAGTCTTTTATCCGTGTTATGTTTATGCAAGCCTGGCTATGGGAACATTTTCCTGAATTTAAGCTGAAGACCAAGCTCTTTTTCCCAAGTACAGAAATAAAATATGCTAGAATACTCTATTGGAGTAAGAAGAAACCTTCTTTTGTTAGTCTTATTAGCTTGATGGACAATGAGAAAAAGGTAAATTTCATACCTTGGGGTTTGAGGCTTTCACACGTGATTCCACCAGAGTCTTTTGCTGAGAGCTCTGGTATTACCCTACGTTCTGGCCCTAGTGATGAGGGTACTATTGCTACAGTTGGTGAGGCCACTTTTGTGTATAGTTGCACTCCGTGGTATATTCTTGATGTTATATCCAATAAGTATGTCATGCAGAGTTATAAAATTAATAGGGCGGCTCGGCAAATGGGCTTTGATCAGTTTATTCCTTTTTTTCGTACTGAGGCGCCTCCTATAGACGAGCTTCAGCGATATGAGGGTGAACATACCATTTTTGGTCGAAACATTCCTTTCTTCCAGGGCGATAGAAGAGGATGTGTCACTAATAAACACGCCAGTTTCTGGAATGCACAGTTTACCCTTCTTAAAGAATTCATGTCTAATGATCGTTCTGGTGTACACGGTGAACCTTCCGAGAAAGAGTTAGCAGATCGGCCGAACTTGAAAATTACTCCTGGAGGGAGACATGATTCGATCATCATCTTGACACAGGTATCTGACGTAATTCTTTGTTTAATCATTATTCTTTACTCAGCAATTAAATGTTTACTTCATTTCTTGCAGTCGTAGTTTCCGAAGCACTTTGCGTCTGATGTTATGACAAATATCACTCTTCAGTCTGGGGATAAAATACCACAGGTAGTAATGCCTAGAAGTGGATACCGTCCTTGGAAAAAGGTAAGCGTCTTGTGTTTCCTCTTACTGTTCCTTTCTGTATGAGATAAATATGTATTTTCTCTTGACAAGTGTCTTTGCATAGTCTGGGAGTATAACTCGTCAAGGTGAATCGAGTGTTCAACCCTTCAAGTTTTGTGTACCAGCTGTTATTGGCTCCTCGTCACCTTATACTGTAAGTGGAATTTCTTTTGAATATTCTAGAGTTGTAGAAACTTTCGTCTTTCTGAACTTAATGAATTCTGATTCTTATGAATGATCATCATTCTTAAATGACTAGAAGTACAAATATTCTAGTATCCGGAAGTACTGAGGAAGAAGGACAATAAGATAACGAACCTAAAATATCATCCCATACTGAAGTAATTGAAGAATCCAGATCTGGGAATGAAGAACTTGGTGGTGAGTCGCATTATGAGACGTCTTCTGCTTCCGATGGCTTGTCACAGCTCCTAGTAAATATACTCTATTGTTTTAGAATCATAATGAAATGACTATATCTCTTAAACCACCCAATGTGTATAATTATATATGATTTCCTGAAAGACTTTAGTAGTTTTAGTTGTCAGAAAAATTCAGATTCAGGTCTTCTTACCGTTACGGTCGTAGAATCTTCGTCCGAAGTCGGAATGATGTGATTGACCTCTCATTCTTTATCTAAGAGGAAGAGATGAATTTTCCAAAAAGAATGTCTGAATTTGGGGGTTTGTTTTCTAGGTGAAAAATACCTGACACCGAAAGTCCTGAACTTTTCAGGCAGAATTCTGTAGGAGGATGCCATTCGGACAGCTGAAAAGCTTGGGGATCGTAATATCTTCTATGTCTTAGGGCTTATGCCAAAGCATGATGAATAGAGGGATCCTATGAGTGGACACGGTGTAATAACAACAAAGCGAAAGAGCAAGTATGAACGCATGTATTCCGTCTTCAAACGAGTCTTGTCTTAGTTCCCGATGCCCCGCGAATAAAGGAATAAAAAGAATGATTTCATAAATGGTTTGATGAATTTCTATGATTTTTAGTGAATAAGATAGGGAGTGACCCATAGACATAACCGAAGACTAAGTGTAAGCTCTTAACATCCCTTACTCAAGTATTCTCTTTTCCCCGGAACTCACCACGTCAGTTTTTATTTATCCAAAGTTACCTTAGAATCGCTTATTGTTCGTATAGTCGACCGTTTTGGCTTTCCTTATTAGATCGTTCCTCCAATTAGTGTGCCATTTTATAATGTTGTATTATACGTACATATGAATCATTTGGTATATAAATTACCCCCAAATTCCTTACCAATTAGTGCCGCTTTTCAGTTCTTTCGGAGGGTAGTGTAAAAACGTTGTTGAAGGCATTTTTGCAAAACGACCCATAACCTTTCTAAACCATATGCCATGACCCAAAACACATTGTAATGAATGTTTAGGTTGCTAATGAAGATATTTTATGAATTTTATGACTTGTTCTTGAATTCCTTATGCTTCAAATATTTTAACTCATTATTTCTATAATGTCTCTATTTTTTTAGGGAAGGAACGAACCAAAACAGAAAGACGAACTTGTAGATGAAGGATTGAAGATAACCATGAATCGTGATGATGGTGATGTGTCTTCTCCAACTCATAGTCATGAGAAATCCCCTCCTGACATAACCGTTGACGAAAGTGCTCCAAGTGGTGCCGTTGTACAGAATGCTGATGTGATGGAGATTGTTCCAGTTGAGTGTCTGAACGCTCGAGTTAGTTTCGACTTCAAGTTTGATAGGATCCGACACAAAAAAGTGTGCATTGGGGGATTTATTGTTTCGTCCCACCATGTTAATATGTATACCAAGATATGAAAGAAGTTTGGCCACTTCTTTGTTGGTAATCCTGAAAACTATCATACTCTGGAGAGGAATGTGTATGTCCTGTGATATGGGAATAATTTATTCATATTTATCAATTAATTTATATTTGCTAGTGCTTGAATTTACATGAATAATATATTTTTATGTGTTAATAAGTTGATCGCATCAAACCCGAAGTTACGAATAGATCTCGCTAAACGGACTAAATTACTATGGAATTCACCTGCTTGCTTGCGTTGCTAATTACGGACGTGGTCAATGATGTGGTTTTGTATGGAGAGTAAAAGAAGAAGTTGAAGTGAGACAGAGAAGGAAGTGGCAACATGGTCGGCAACAAAATTCCAAAACTCGGACAGTGAAGGTGGGTCTGTTGAATGAAGTAGACGTTGGCTAGGAGAGGACAAAAAAAGAGGCTAACTTTGATTTAAGATGTATATGGCACGTGAGAGGGAGATATAAGAGGTGATGTGACCGGTAGGGGAATAGACTAGGTTTTAAAAACTGAGTATAAAAGAGAAAGGGACAGGAGAAAGAAAGGGGGTTTGCGGAGGCTGGAGAGAGACGAAAGGGAGAGAGGATTGGTAGGTTGTAGAGGGGACAAGGTCAGGAGGAAAAAGAAGAGAGAAGGTGTTGGGTTGATTCGAGAGAGTAGAAAGAAGAGAGATGTGTGATTGATTAGGGAGAGAAGAAAAATATAAAAAGGAGACTGATTGAAAAGCGTAAAAGAGAGAGAGGAGTAGAGGCTGATTCGAGGTGGTGAAAAGTTTGACTGCTGAATCTCAGTGGGAGGCGGAGCTGTTCTTGAGGTGAGAAAGAGACAAAAAGTTAGGTGGAGGTTGACTGCTGTTGTACTTTGGAGACAGAGTCTGACGTTTTTCTGGGTTGGTATAGGCAGTCGGAAACACGATGATATATTTCTATCTCTACTTTTCTTAATTGTTTTTAATGGATTTTGAGAAACCCATTGTTGTGTCTTGCTAATCTTTGTGTAACTAGGGTTTATGTTGAAACCACTAAAAATTTTAGATCAACTAAATTGAATTATTTGATACAGACTATTATGATTTGAATAAATTAATTCCTGATTTTGATTTGTTGATCTAATGATAACATTAGTTGTTGCTTCACCAGTTCTGTACAATACGGTAACCTTTGCGCATAATTATTAGGATTGCAAATATATTTGTCTACTTATTTGATATTTCATGCTTGTGTTAAATCCTTAGATGGGGTATGCTTAGAATAGTCAGGTATTATTCGTGAACCTATAATTAGTTTCTTATAATTTTCTCGCTAAGAGCAATTTCATGGTGTATGTTAAGACTTAGAATTTTTGATGCGCCATGCTTAGGGCGTCCTAGTGACATTTGCGACTCTAATACATATAATAGGTGATGTCGATAGAACCAACAATAGATATATATTTAGGAGTTATGTTTCACTTCAGTAATTAAATAGAAATAGTGATGGATACTAAAAACCCTAGTTACTGACTCTCTCTGTTTATTTGTTTTATTAGTTTAGTTTGTTTTATTATTTCATTCATATTTCTGAAAAATCCAAAAGATGTTATTTATGATTAGTTTAATTGAGATATTGATTGCAGTATTTGGCCGCTCCCTGTGGGTTCAATCCTTATTTGCCGATGTTAGACACCGTGCAATTGCGGTTATTACATTTAGGCTTCTCAGAATCCTATCAATTTTTGGCGCCGCTGCCGGGGAGCGGTTATGAATTATTGTAATTAGTATTTTTGATTTTCTAATCGTAGTTTAGGTTTTTTTGTTTATTATTTTGTACAATAATTATTTTTTTTATTTTAGGATTTCTTTTTCCTTTTTACTTGTTTTTTGTTTTAGTATTTCTTTTCAGGTACATTTTTGAGGATGATGACTCCTTCTTAGGAGACGTCATCTAAGATGACACTTCGGGAATATATGAATCGATCAAGGAATAAGGAAGTTCTTGCTTCACCTATGGTAAGTGAAAAATCACCTCTAGTGATATATGAGAAGTATTATAAACACATACCGCTTAGTTTGGAGCAAAAATTTAGAGTTCTGGAATGCCAGAGATTATTTGTTGATGATGATCAGTCTTGTAGTGACTTTATTCCATACATAATATATAGATGACCCTGTGGATGATTGTGTAGATGATTTTCCTAATTCCATGGATGAATCTATCTCACGAGATCATTCACCCAACTTAGAGGTTTTTTCTGGACCCCTAGACTTCCAAAAGTTACCTAATTTAGTGTTAGAATTATCTGCTTCTCAAGTTTTATTGGATCACTTTGCATCCAAATACCTAGAGGACTTTCGTGTTCCTGACATTGTGCATGAACCAATTGATATTTCCCAAATTCCAATATTGTCCCAATATTTTGTTCTTTACGCACTTCCAAGTGTAGTAAAAACTTGGTTTGGGGGTAATCCCTTGTTTTTGATAGTTTCATTGTCTCCGTGTTACCATAACATAAATGTGAAACTGTCATTTGTATATATTTTATTTTGGGTTGATCCCAAAATTTTCAGGTTGTTAGTGTATGGGGATCCTTTCTGTACATACCCAGTAGGTAGATTATTATTTTCTTGTTTTTATTTTCTTTTTAGGATTCTTATTTATTTTTATTTTTATTTTTTGTGTTCTTTGTTATTACTATCGTTTGATGAGTGTTACGTAGAATACTGCTTTTCTTGCATCAATCAGGTGAAATCTTCCAATCCCTTCTCTTTGATTTACATTTGTCACTATTATTTATATTTATATTTTGCATGTCATTCTATGTTGCATGATTTGAAACATTGACGACAATGTTAGATTTAGGTTTGGGGGTAGAGTTTCAGAAAATTGATGTCAAGACGAAACTCAAAAATTTGAAAACTTGTGAACAATTCAGGATGACACTAACCATTCTAGGTAGATAGAAACATAGCTCTTATCTATATGAATTTTTGTGCCCAGCTAAATGGTCTATTCATATATGGATGCACTCAGGTGTTAGAAATAACATGATAATCATTGAACAAGCATATCTCGGAATCATCATAACCATATCACTTTCTGTTTTTATTTTTACAATTTTATATTTCTCTAAGTGATTTGGTGGGGCCTTAGTATTGCCATAAGGTCGTAGCTCGGATGCATTAGAATTTTAATTTTGTCAATATAAAAAAAAAGTCGAGAAAAAAATTTGACACTTTAATAGCAATATGTGTGTGTTCTCCCTGTCACCGTCGCCTAAGCAAGCGTGGAATGCAGGATCCATGGGAACTATCATGTAATCTGCTAAAAAGGAGCATGCACTTAGATTCAAAAGATCTAATCATGTAGTCGGAAAAAAAAAAGATGAAAAAAATAAATAAATTATGTATATAAATAATAAAAATAGGAGCATCCGAGCCGGACTTTATACTAATATTTTGGGAAACACCATTCACCTTAGTCAGCATATGCATCATTCGTTACTTCTATTTCCATCTTTTAATATATCCATGTGTTTGAACTTGACTGATTTCGAGCAATGTGAATGTTAATAATTTCCATCCAGTTTTGGAACGTTTGATGATTATTTGAGTAGAGGTTTGCATTCTTATATAAATTTTAATATGCTGAGTGCAAACTCATGTTCAATAATTGGATTCATACAGGGTAATGATTCTTATAGCCGAAGAATTTAGTAGGCCAACTAAATAGCTTGTATAGTGTTTACCCTCAATCGTTCACAGGTAGCTAAAATTTAGAGTAAAGGTTTTGTGGGGATACCTCTTGTAAACCCTCACGAGACTATAACTCGTCCGATAGGGACACCTATGGGTGTAAAGGCTTATTACATATGCTAAATGTAGTCGAGATTCCTGCGAAAGTGAGTTAGGATTTTATTTTTATTTTTATTTTTATTTTAGATTAGTTTAGCTCGAGGACTAGCAAAATATATGTTTGGGGGTATTTGATATGGGCATAATTTATACATATTTATCACTTAATTTATATTTTCTAGTGCTTGAATTTGTACTAATAATATATTTTTATGTGTTTATAAGTTGATCGCATCAAACCCGAAGTTACGAATAAATCTCGCTAAACAGACTAAATTACTATGGAATTCACCTGCTTGCTTGAATTGCTAATTACGGACGTGGTCAGTGGTGTGGTTTTGTATCGAGAGTAAAAGAAGAAGTTGAAGTGAGACAGAGAAGGAAGTGGCAACATGGTCGGCAACAAAAGTGCAAAACTCGCACAGTGAAGGTGGGTCTGTTGAATGAAGTAGACGTTGGCTAGGATAGGACAAAAAAGGAGGCTAGCTTTGATTTAAGCTGTAGATGGCATGTGAGAGAGAGATATAAGAGGTGATGTGATCTGTAGGGGAATAGACTAGGTTTTAAAAACCGAGTATAAAAGAGAAAGGGAGAGGAGAAAGAAAGGAGGTCTGCGGAGGCTGGAGAGAGACGAAAGGGAAAGAGGATTGGTAGGCTGTAGAGGGGACAAGGTTAGGAGGAAAAAGAAGAGAGAAGGTGTTGGGTTGATTGGAGAGAGTAGAAAGAAGATATAAGTATGATTGATTAAGGAGAGAAGAAAAGTGTAAAAATGAGACTGATTGAAAAGCGTAAAAGAGAGAGATGAGTAGAGGCTGAGTTCTGGATTTGGATACAGACGGAGATCGAGGTGGTGAAAAGTTTGACTGCTGAGTTTTGGTGGGAGGCGGAGCTGTTCTTGAGGTGAGAAAGAGATAAAAAGTTAGGTGGAGGTTGACTGTTGCTGTACTTTGGAGACATAGTCTGACGTTTTTCTGGTTTGGTGTTGGCAGCCGGAAACACGATGGTATATTTTTATCTCTACTTTTCTTAATTGTTTTTAATGGATTTTGAGAAACCCATTGTTATGTCTTGCTAATCTTTATGTAACTAGGGTTTATTTTGAAACCACTAAAAATTTTAAATCAATTAAATCGAATTATTTGACACAGACTATTATGATTTATATAAATTAATTCCTGATTTTGATTTATTGATTTAATGATAACATTAGTTGTTGCTTCACCGGTTCTGTACAATACAGTAACCTTTGTGCATAATATAGGATTGCAAATATATTTGTCTACTTATTTGATTTTTCATGCTTGGGTTAAATCCTTAAATGGGGTATGCTTAGAATAGCCAGGTATTATTCGTGAACCTATAATTAGTTTCGTATAATTTTCTCGCTAACGCAAATTGATGGTGTATGCTGAGACTTAGAGTTTTTGATGCGCCATGCTTAGGGCATCCCAGTGACATTTGCGACTCTAACACATATAATAGGTGATGTCGATAGAACTAACAATAGATAGATATTCAGGAGTTATGTTTCACTTCAGTAATTAAATAGAAATAGTGATGGATACTAAAAACCCTGGTTACCGACTCTCTCTTTTTAGTTGTTTTATTAGTTTAGTTTGTTTTATTATTTCATTCATATTTCTAAAAAATCCAAAAGATGTTATTTATGATTAGTTTAATTTAGATATTGATTGCAGTATTTGCCCGCTCCCTATGGGTTCGACCCGTATTTACCGTTGTCTACTAGTAGACACCGTTCGATTGCGGTTATCACATATAGGCTTCTCAGAATCCTATCATGCTGCTCCCAACTGTGAATGAGATGATTGTTTTTCCCCGTAGATAAATATCTGAGATAGTTTTTCAAGATTGGAAGGATGCCTTGGAGGAGGATGAAAGAGTTGAGCTTAATGTCGCCTGGCTTCGTCGTTATTTAGAAGTTATTGAAAAGTATTTGCAGGAGAAAGGTATATCTTATAGCTTGGAGACGTTTGCCAAGGCTGAATATGAAGTTGATAGGCTTTCTCGGGAGTTAAAGCTTGCGACTGAGGCACTTGATCAAATGGAGAAGGCATACGCTGAAGACGCTGAGCCAGTTTTCAAGGAATTTTTCTAGGTTTTCCTAAGTTTTCATAGGTTTTGAGACATACGACTTTTTTTGTGGTTTTATTTTTGGATTTTTGTAAATAGAGATTTTTGAATAATTTGCAAGGATATATATTTTTCTTGAAAAGAAACAATATTTTGCTTGATTGAATGAATTGAAATCCTAAGTATGAATGCAAGATATTGCAAACGTTTTGGAGGAATTATAAACATTACATAAAACAGGAAAATAAAGTAAGATGGTGGTAGAATGCTTTAGCGTTGTGAGTTTTCAGCCACTTGCCATATATGACCACTCCTTCTGGCTTGTCAGTATTAAAAAGCTTGTAGTAACCGCCGTTCAAAGTTTCAGTGATGAGATACGGTTCTTCTTCAGAAGAGGCTGTTATCTTCTTCACCATATTTCCGACATGGAAGGCATTAGGTTCAAGCCCCTTATCTTCATGACATGTCTTCTGAATAACCGGGTTACTAATTTTCTCATCTCCAGTAGAGACAATCCATACCTATTTGATAAAATTTTAAAAAGGATCAGCTTCTCATTCACATCGCCAAGTTAGAGTAGGGTTGATATCTGGATTAAGTCTCCAAGCTTTGATGGGACGTGAGATTGCTGGTTGCAAAGAAGTTGGTTGGATGTGACTTACTTGTGTGTGAAACCTTTGAATATATGACGCCATGTCCTTCTCTGGTAACTGCTTCATATCTAGATTCATTATACGGTGAAACTCATATGATAGGAAATCTTCGGGATTCGCAGGCTTGTTTGAGAGTTTTGGAGGTGTTGGCGCCGATAAAGGAGATACACTTTCTTCCATCTTGTTGCTACGGACTCATGGGTGTCCGAAAATCATGTCATAACTTGGATCCTTTTTGATATTGTGAAACTTGGGATGTATTCGGGTATCGCATATTTTTACCTCGAGAGTGATATAGCCATAAGCACTCCTGGACTTCCCCTCAAAATTCTTGATTACAGTCGGCGAGTGTGTAACTTCGTGCCTGGAAATTCCCGCAGCTCTCATATTCTTGATAGTGATGATATTGACATCGGTGCTTGCATCGATTAGTGTTTGCTCGAACTCGATATCCTTGAGGCAAGCAGTGGTGAGAATTCCCAGCTAGGCTTCTCATTATGTCGGATGACCACGTCTGAAGTGGATTTGGGATATGCAGTATCACTTTCGGCGAAGAGTAAACGCTTACCTGACACAACACGTTTGAGGGCAGTAAAAATATATTTTCATTGCGCCTTTGACAAGTAAAGAAGTTCACATATGTGCTTCATCATGAATTGGACAGTTTCGTTAACTGACTCCCCAGAGAGAGTGAAGCTCCTTACTGGGAGGGGATCTTTGTGGACGCCTTCAATCCCCAGGTATAGCTCTTTTGAGTCGATCTTTTCTCTGAAGATACGCCTTAAACCATTGAATTCGTTGGTGGGATGGTTAAAAAATCTATGGAAGTGACAGTATTTTGGATTTGACATGTCTTCTTCGGTGGGTGGATGTCGGACATGTGGTAACTTGATAGCCCCATTTTGTACCCATAATTCCAGCAGTTCGAGGACCTCCTTCATGGAAAAGGGAAAATATCGAATGGTCAGATCCTTTTTAGCTTTTCTTGACTGATGTGGAGCCTCGGCTGAGCCTAGCCCTAGAGTTGATGCTGGAGATGTTGTTGGAGTCGACGCAACGCGCTTAGTCTGCGACGTTGATTGAGAAGATGTTTTTCTCTTGCCCCCTTTCTCAGTAACAACACCAATGGAGTATTAGGTAGAATGTTGTTTGTTCACCATACGTCTACTTCCACGGGTGTCTCCATGGATATCTTCTCTGGCGGGCCTCGTTATATCCAATAAGGTTGGGAAAGTTGATGCTGATCTTTTGACGGCTTCGTGTAGCTCAGAGAAGGTTTGAAATCGTAAATTTTCTAATAAAGCACGATAAACAGGAATCATACCATTAATGCAAAGCTCCACCAATTGTTCCTCAGTTACATTCTGGTTATGGAAGTCGAGAGCTTGTGTTCTGAACCTCTTTACGTATTCGTTGGGGTGCTCGTTGTTCCTATGGAACATTCTTCTCAGGTCCGAGAGAGTGATTTACTCGGAGACAAAGAAATAGTTTTTGTAAAAGGCACTGACCATATGAGACCAACTAGAGATGATGTTGGGGCGAGATTGTTGTACCAGATATAAGTTTTCCCCGTAAGAGATTTGGAGAATTCATTGATTCGCAACACTGGGTTATATTCATGCACTCCTAATGATTCCAAGAATCGAGAAACATGTTCTCGAGCATTCCCGGTGCCATCGTACAATGAGAATGGAGGAGAAGAATATTCGTTTGGCAGTGCAGTCCTCTGAATTTCAGTTGGGTAAGGAGGTTAATGTTGATGGAATGAAGATGAATCTTCATTGCCACAGTTTCGCAAGAGCCTTTCCAGGTCTTCACGAGTGACAAAGTTTTGTCGTTGTTGAATTTATCTGGTACGCGATCAATGATAATATTACCTCGTCATTTTCCTAGATATTATCTCTCGATGTGCTGGCTCCGCCGGCAGTTTTGGTGCGTTCCTAGATTGCTCCATTTGACGATGACGCTGCTCCGGCAATAACCGCTATGTCAAAGTCTTAAGAAAAGTAAGAACTTCTTTCTGGGTAGTGGCCATGGCTACTTGAGTTTCACCCAAGGTATCTTGTCGTTTCTTTAAATCATTCATGATAGGTGATGCCTGCTTTTTGTTTTTGTCACCTTCAGTAGTATGGGGACGAGTGCTGGTGTGTTTTGAGTAATGATCTCTGAGGTTCCACCACTGGTGTTGCCGGGGTTAGTAGTGGTTTTTGAACATGAATTGGGATTAGTTGTTGAACCCGACCTAAGATCCACCATTTTTGAGTAATTGAAAAATTGATTTTCAGACGGTTGAAGAATTGGATTCGTGACCGAGAGATTGATCTCCCACTGTGGTCGCTAATTGTTAGTACCTAAAAATTGATTCTAGGAAAAACAATGTACTGTATAAGTACTTTCTTTATATTCGGAAATCAAAACCGTACAGGGCAAGCTAAACCACGATAGTAGCCGTTCCGCCCTGCTCGGTCACAAGGAGAGAAAATGGGTTGATCTTAGGGGAGGGAAGCAAAGAAAGATGAAGGAATTTGTGTATTTAATTGTGTGTAGAGATTTTAAACTATTTAGAAAATCACAGAGCTTGAGAGAATGCTAAGCCTGTTGTGTTTTCAGAATAGGCTAAGTAGCCTATTTATAATAATTAGGAACACACGTATTTTCTTTGTAAAGTAGTGGAGGTAATGAAGAGATGGAGTAATGGAGATTGTGGGATAATGGTGTAACCGTATATTATCCTTGGAAGTTTATGGAAAACCATGATTTCATTACCTCCTAGGAAGCTTACTCAGGTTTTTAGACTCCTCCTTAAGCAAAGGGCCTCCCTATCGTATATGTTTAGTCTGTACCAATCTTATTAAGTAATCAGCTCACTATTAGTATTTAAGGTTTTTACGCATAGTATAAAGCTCTGTCCCTCTCTTCCGTAGTAACTATACCTTTGTAACCCACTACTCACTATTTGCCTTTCTCCCAGCCATCAATCTTCAGCAACCATTATGTCACAACATGCACAAGAGCATAAAGGCGCATCTTTAAACCTACCTCGAAAAATGGGGGTTTAATTTATACAACCGTCGCCACTAATTTATAACTTTTAGATCATGGGGTGTTACCACGCCACATGTTGCTGTAACCGTCAGGCTAAAACCCATGAATAATACCCCCATGTAAAATGATTTGATTTCTCGTAGGAATTGGTGGAGTCATGGACTCAAGATGATTCTAGCACAAGAAGGAGCGAAAAGATGCTCGAAATTAGGAAGATGGGAAAACTAGCGCTGCCAGGCTTTCGGCGCTATTGGCGCTGGTGCTAATGTTAGCACGGATAGGGCCTGTTTGGCGCGTAAGCATATTGGCTTTCCTGACTTTTTGGTTTTGGGCTCTTTCCTGGTCTTTAGGCACATATGTGTTCTACTTATTCGTGTTAGGAGTGTGACTAGGGTTTGCCAAGACTAGCACTTGCTAGTGTCATGGTTAATGCCTATGCACCACTAGCTTTGACATTCATTAATATCGTGTCCATTTTTATGGCTTGTTTAAAGTTTCTCAATTGTATGAGATTTATTGCTAGTATTTTATGCTTAACTTTTATACAGTGCATACATAATATTCTCAAGAGATTTAGCCGTGGATGTTTGCAACTTGAAATTATGCTTGATGTGATCCTACAATTAGATGTTATGCATCTAATTAGCGTTTTTATTCAGATATGGCATAACCTCTATTCTGAATGTTCACAATTTTGTATAGAATACAAATAGTTCGCATAGACACACATGAAATAACGAGGATTTAGTTGAGTATAACTCTAAAATTTCTATGGTGCGTATGCAAAAAGAGTTACAGGGCTAAATTAGCCAAGATCTGAATATCTCTTTCTCGATTTTCTTGCAGAATATAGGATAGCAGTATGTATTCATAACTCCTTAACTCCTTTACTTCGATTGGTAACAGTTTCTCCTTGTTCATATATTTAATCATTCATCTTTAGAACATTGAGGACAATGTTAGATTTAAGTTTGGGGGTAAGGGAGAAACTTTTAAGTAAAATATAAAACTCCAAAGTCTAGAAACTTGTGAATTATTCAGGATGACACTAACCATTCTAGGTAGATGGAAACATAGCTCTTATCTATAGGAATTGGTGTGCCCAGCTAAATGGTCTATTCATATCTGGATGCACTCAGGTGTTAGAAATAACATGATAATCATTGAACAAGCATATCTCGGAATCATCATAATCATATCACTTTCTATTTTTTATTTTTACAATTTTATGTTTCTCTATGTGATTTGGTAAGGCCCTAGTATTGTCATAAGGTCATAGTTCGTATGTGTTAGAATTTTAATTTAAAAAAGAAAAAAGAAAAAAGAACACTTTCATAGAAATATGTGTGTGTTCTGATGGTGGTTTTGACGTACCAGGCCTTAAAGCTTCACTTCTTGCTAGGAAAATGCAGGTCGATTTACCTTTCCAAGCATTCTTTGCAAGCATGATACTCGAAACGCAGTTTCCATACCGTTCCTAACTCACCCTTGTTCTGCAAAGGGTATAAGGCCATTAAATCCAATAGTGAATGCATTTGGCAAGCATCACATACTTACAAGCATTGTCCAGGCCTAACTCATGCCTTTGACTAGCACCTAGGCCATTTCAAGCCTATTTTTTGCTTCATGAACTCTGCTTCGACTAAGCGTTGGATGCATGCACTGATCTTTCTCTTGCAAAGAGTGCAGCAACCAGGCATATTGCGTTCATACCGTATGGCTTGATAGGAAGTATGAATATCCATCAAATTAATGCAACTACCTCATCAAGTGCGGTAACAATCATCTCTTTCCTAGCATTGCCGAGCCAGATGGTATGAGTTACCCAAACGTCGCAATCATCTCCAAATTAGAAAATATGAGCGACAGGGTGTTGCACCTTAATGCATTGCATTGCGGCTTCCTACGTACCCAACCCGTACCTTGAAGGGATCAAGCATGACCGTAGTTCATCCAAAGGGTGAATTCGATTCTAGCTTCATTGTAAGGCCAAAGGCCAAGCTAAGCGCAGTCCGCATAGGCCAAGGAACTTTAACAAAGTATGCACATGCTTGTGCATAACTATCGCTAGTTAGCATGCATAATGCATTCTCGAGTATGCAGCACGGATGAATGATGCTTTCGCATAATTCATGCTCCAACATCTAAGCTACAAGCATACTGACACTTATGCATCAAGTATGCACCAACGTATAGGCCACATTGCATATATGTGCATTACCGCTCATGCACCCAAGCCCCCTCCCTATATATGTCTTAATCGCATTTCCATATATTTGGAAAAGGAAGGTAAGGGATGATAGACACATCTATGTGTCTTATTTAGTCTCATACTTGTGTTAATAGTTCTCATATTTTGTACTAATATTATTATTCTATGTGCTTTTAGGGTTTTTGGAAGAATAAACTTTTGTGGAGAAAATTGGCTTAAAAGTGCTAAAAACACCCCCAACGAAAGTGTTAAAGGCACCCATAAAATTGATAAAGGCACCTCCTGGAATTGATAAAGGCACCCAAGACTTTGTCGAAGGCACCCACCTTTCAAATTTGAAAAGAAAACTTGGCGGGAAAATTTCTTTCACGAAATTTAAATCTTCGTGAATTGAATTGAAGAGAATTTGTTAGTTTAAGAAAGAGATATTTTGTTACCATATTATGTGGGGTTTGTAAAACAAATTCTAGATGCAGAATCAAAAGGGAATCGTGTAAATATGGGAGGCTTGAAAAATCTCGTGAATCAGGGGAAGATGAAATACTCTCGGAAATTTGATTTGGTTTAAAAGCAATGAATATATTTTATGAGATATTATCTTGAGTATACATGCAGCATCATCAAAACAGATTGGAGGAAAATCATCTCGAGTTAATAAAAAGAAAAAAATATATATCGAGATTATTCCCAAGAGTTAATTCTCATTAAAGTGGAGGAATTCACGAAGAGTCGGGAGCTGTGGTGGTTTTAGTATAAATGGGGGTCGTGACAGAGAGTTGAGGGGGGGGGGGGGGGGGGTCTGGAGAGACCAGAGATCGAAATCAAGAAATCCAGAAAAATCTGCTTGTGATCATGATGAAGAAGATGAAGATTCGGTTTCCATAGGGTTGAAGATTCTGTGGCCAAAAGTTTGAAGCTTCCGTTGCTAAAGCTTTTAACTTTGCAACTTTTAACTTCAATTGCAACGTTTAGCTTCAGGAAATAGTTATCCCTCTGTAACCGCGAGTCTGTAACGTTTATAAACGTTGCAAACTCACTGTTTTCATTTATTTCACTCTTTTTCATTATTTTCAAACACTTTGAGCTATGTACCAAACTTTTGAGGGTGTTTTGAGCAAGATGAGCTAAACCCCATATGCTGAGGTGACGGAGGAAGCATTGTTTCAATAAAAGTGGTATATTTCTATTTTAAATAATTTTTGTAATTTCTTTTATGATTGTTTGCCTTGATTAATAATTGATTTAATGATTTTTGTTAAGCAATTGTGATTTCGTTAGATGGTACATGCTTTGGCCTAGGTTTTAGATGTTCCATGCTTTTGTTATACAATTGTTATTTTGAAAATCTACTTATTGTAATATTTTAGAATCAAAATAAATGTAAGAATTGCATGAATATTAATTAGTTTGAAGCACTTTAATTGGTTAATGGTGAAATACATAACCTCAGTATTTGTTAATATTATTTTCATATTTTGTGTATATTTTTAGTTTAAATTAATTTAATAAATCTAAATTCAGTCTTCACAAGTTCGCGCGAACGATACTTTTCTTACCACTATTACAAAACCATCAAGGGACATCCATCTAATGCACTTTTTAATAGTGTATACTCGGGTACGCATCACGGCATAATAGTGTCTTAGCACTATAATGTATTCTCGGGTATGCATCATAGGGTCAGTGATGCAGTCTCAAGCATGAATCACGGCATAATAGTGCATTAGCCCTATAATGCATTCTCGGGTATGCTTCATGAATTCCAACCAACACCTCCTCCTTATATATGTTTTATTCGCATTTCTACAAGTGGATATAAGGAGGGTAGATGACATTCATTTACTGCACTTTCTAGTGATGCATTCTCGGGTATGCATCACGGCATAATTAAGCCTTAACACTATAATGCATTCTCGGGTACGCAACATAGGGTCAGTGATGCATTCTCAAGCATGCATCATGGCATAATAGTGCCTTAGCACTATAATGCATTCTCGGGTATGCTTCATGAATTTCCAACCAACACCTCCTCCCTATATATGTCTTAATAGCATTTCTACATGTGGATATAAGGAGGGTAGATGACATTCATCTACTATACTTTCTGGTGTTACATTCTCGGGTATGCATCACGGTATAATTGTGCTTTAGCACTATAATGCGTTCTAGGGTATGCAACATAGGGTCAGTAATGCATTCTCAAGCATGCATTACGGCATAATAGTGCATTAACACTATAATTCAAGCCAATGCATCCACACCATGATGCATTCCTGAGTAAGCTTTATAAACTTAGGATGAAGCTTCATCCCATGCCACGACGCATCCCTAAATAAACATCATGCGAAAAAATACGGGTGTTACAGTGGTGGTAATGTATTTGCCTATCCTTATGGATTAGGAGGCATTGATATTCCTCGCATAGGAAGGCCAACTTCTATAGTTCCATTTGAAGGAGATGAAGACAAGTGGACTATACTTGCCATTCACCCAGAAATGGGTGATTATGTGGTAACAGAGGGGGTTGTTATAGTTGTTGATAGAGTTGTAATTGTGGGTGGGGTACAAATGGGTTTTGGGTATGTGCAGGTACCTACAGACATTAGTCAAGTGCTTCGAGCAGATCCAGTGACATTGAGGACTAGGGAAAGGGCTAGTGCAACTAGCATGATCTTCCCCGTGATTGATGCATTGTGCCCATAAAGTGGAAGGTTTGATGTTGTCATTGCAAGGGAGGCAAGGAGCACCACCACCAATCAAGTATCATTACCAAGGGAATCCAATTCACCAGGAGGATATCAACCAGGAGCAGCACCAAGTTCTGCAAGAACTCCATCTGTACCAAGATAGCCACAGGCATCCCGGCATATACCGGCAATAGTACAATGTGTGCAGTCTATTAGTGGATGTACTAGGTACCAGCGACATATGCAACATCAACCCCCCACACTACTAAACCAGTATTAGGCCAACCAAGAATATAATTAAAAACTTTTGCTTTCTTAGAATTTTGGTTTATGGAATGTTTGAAAAAACACCAGGATGTGCTTATTTTTTGGATATGTAGACGTTATGGGTTTTTTTTATTGCGTTTGCCTTTTGTGAGAAAGGGAGATGAAAAACATGTGATGGATGATATGAATGCTTTCGGTTAACATTTTATCTGTTTGCAAATATCTCTGATAGATGATGGTTGGTTGAATGAATTCAAAATGTTTAGATGTAACATGATTATGATATATGGTATGAGGATGAGGCTTATATTTCCCCTCTTTTTTTAATCTATGAGGTTAGCATTGAGGTAGATGGATAGGATGAAATTGGTAGTAGAATAGAGGTTATGGTTTGGGCTTTTTGAAAGGGAATTGAGATTGGGAATTATATAGAGGGTATTGTTTGGGTTCTTGGTTAGGGGATTGTGATAGAGGATGTACAAGGAAATAAGATAGCCATGTAAATCATTCTTGGTAATGCTATATCTGGGGTTTTAAAAGCATTCTCCCAGATAGAACAAAGGACGAGAAAGACACAATTTCTTTCAAGGGTTATAAACCTAGAGATTGAGTGAGCTTTTGGGTTTTTAGGGGATGAATGGGTTTGTCAGGTGGGATAGTGATGAAGGGGTCACTGGATTTAGGTTTTTCCAGGCAAAAAGAAGGTTGAAACATAGATAAATGCGACCTTTTTGAGATTGTAGATTGTGGTTTTTGATTGTTGATGATTTTCCTGGTGCTCAAAATGATGCTGCTGAAATGGTAACTGTGATAAGTGTGATTTTGAGATTGATTGTAATTTATGACGTACTTCATCTTGTTAGAACTGTGATTTTTATTGTAAAAGTAATTGGTAGAGATTTGTTGATTCTTAAAATTTTGATTAGCCACCATAAATCATCAAAAACCCCTGGAAATCGGCTAGAGATCTGGCCAAAAATGAACATAAAACGACATCATCCTTTCATAAGAGAGAATTACTAGAAATGTGCATTTTGATAATATATAAGGCTTGTGAAGGATGCAATTATCCTTTGGAATCTGCTAAGCATATCATTCTTGATTGTCCTTTTTCAAGATTGGTATGGTTCAGAGTTGTAGGCATAAGAGTTATATATGTTACATGGGATTCAATTGAAAACTGGGTCTCTGTTTGGATTGAAAATGATGACTCAAGTGAGGAAACAAAAGTAAAACTAAATACTATAGCTTGGTTTCTATGGAAAGAAAGGTGTATTCTAGTATTTGATAAGAATGTTGTTGAACCAGATAACATTGTCATGAAAAATCAAACTTTCTTACACAATGCTCACACCACTGAAACTATCCATAAAAGGACTAAATTTATGATTAGTCAAAACAGAAGGATTAGGATTGCACAATGGATTCGGAAGGTCTGGTCTGGCCTATTTCGCCACCCTACCCGCCAAAGATAAATATGAGAACTTCTTAGGCCAAGTCCTATGTGAATGGGAAAATTTTTATATTTTCCATCCCACGTGGACGGGCAAATATTTTTTTCCACTATAGTAAAACTAGTAAATTTTGATAAAACAATATATTTAGTTGTGTTTAGTGGGACCTTTGATAATAAAAAAACCTAAGTGTGTGTATGGTGGGGTATTTATAAGATTTTAGGTATTATAATATATTTAGTGTGACCTTAGGAAAGAAGAAGATGTGTTATAAGAAAATATAACTCAACGACATAGACTTGTTCGCTGGCGATAAAAATCACGCTGCGGGACCTAATCTCTATCGAATGACAGAATATCTATCACTCGATAAAGACTCTGCCGCAGTGTGCAAACAGGTAAAAATGCCGGTTTGCCCATCCAATTTTCCCATTTGCTCTGTCCATGGTGTCTCAAAATGGGCAAATTAGATGGTTTGGCCACTCAATAGAACTTGTCCTTAGTCATAATCGACTCGCCTTAACAACGGGTCGGTTCCTACCCGACCCGTCATTTAACCAGGTCCGGTCGGGCGGTGTGGACAACAACAGAGAATTTGAAAATGGAGAATCACTTCTGACTCATAATCTTGATTGAGCTTCTGTCTTGACTATGGCAACAACAGAGAATTCTTTTGCTTCTACGAGCATATAAGCAACCACAGCATACGCTTTAACCATTGCGAAAATATTGGAAAACATATTTTGGACAAATGTTATTTTTGAGTATTACACAATCTGTCAATACACAAGGAAGTAACAAGAGAATTAGTTAAGACATTATTTAGAATTAAAAAGAATAACAAAGAAGATATATTAAACAACTAAAGACTGATTAAAACTGAATTGACTCCAAGAGAAAACATTTTTTTGCTTGATTTCAAACACTAGTACTCATATACACTTTCTGCTTAAGAATTCTCTCTAGTTATCTAATATCACCATGTGTATGTTACATAAAGAAAATCAGTGCATGAAAATTCAAAAGAGAAAATATTACATGAAGTGATGAACTATGTGGCGAGTGGGCGGGTTAGGTCGGGTAATTTACTCTTCGACCCGCTACCTGACCCAACTATGGCGGGTAATTGAAAGAGCTACTCATAATCTACCCGTAAATGGGCGGGTGCAAGCTGAAACGGTAGGTGCGAATGGATATATCCTTAATTAAGATAGTCTGGGAACCACCAAGTTAAAGTAGTGTCAAAGTGAATTATGATGTTTGATTTTGTAACTTTACTAAATTTGGAGGCGTTGAACTAATTGTTAGAAATTTTACAGGTTAACATCTTAGAACTAAATGCATCAGCATCACCGGCGCAGTAGATGTTGGGCAAGTGGAATTCCTAGCAGCTGATGAAGCGTCAAATGGCTGACTCTTTGGGATACAAAAGAGTTATCTTTGGAACGATTTTTTAGGGACCGACCATCCCCCAATTTTACTAAGGTCATTAGGAAGTAATTCATGTCCCCCCATATCCATATAATTTGTGTAATAGCAAAAATACCCTCACTTAATTATGAGGTAATAATTAGAGTTATTTAACTTAGTTAATTGTTAGTCTTAGGAGATAAAATATTTGTTGTGTTAGAGAATTAGAATTATTAAGAGAGAAGAAGAGTTTAATGGAAAAAAATTGAAACCTAGGTTTGGTGATTCTTAAATTCTAAACGAGTGATTCTAGTGCAAGCTCGGAGGAATTGGAACCTTCAAATCGTAGAGTAAACAAAGTATTTGTCAATCTTCACAACGATCCGGTGATGGATGATTTGTTAGATGGTGAATGTTTTATCCCCCAAACCCAATCTCAATCTTAAAATAAGGGTTTTTACGAGATAAACGAGGATCACAACGAAGAATATGAAGATTATAATGCTTTTGATTCTCTGGTAGACTTGGTAATGTGTTTTTGTTGCTTGCATTAGCTTAATTTGGTGAAAATATAAACTTAATAGATTAGATTTGGATAGCTCGATATAAGTTCGGCTAGGACAATGAAGAACACAGGTAGCCAAACTATGAGTTCATGGAGTTTTGGACTAAGTTCATCTACCTAATTGAAGAACACCTAATGGTCGGCTAGCTTGAGCTGAAACAGAGTTATGTTCGGCTAGTTCGAGCCCTATATTGTCTTAGCCGGTAGAAGTTGTGTGGACTTTGAGCGTAAAGTTCGTCAATGTATGGCAGTAAAGGTCCTAACTAAACTTAATTATTCGGTTTACATATATTATATCGACCTTTCCGAACTTGAATGTTCGGTTAGGTATAGAGATACCTTATTAGCCGAACTTTATAGAAATTTGTCATATTTTTTTGTTGCAATTAACATTTCATATATTTTGTAGATCCAATTGGATCCTGTACCTATGGATGATCAACCTACTCATGTTGATATTATGTACGATGATACATCGCATCATTATGCGAATGACTTGGTAGGTTACCAATTTATGTGTACTTAGGTGTTTCAAATAAAATTGTCAAGTTTTATAACTTTGTGTTTTGCTCAATCTAGACATGGGATAATCCCGATAAAGCAAAAGGTTGGGCTAGAGAACATGCAAAACGGGATATGTGTGCATTGGTTTTGAATGGAAAATCTAGCAAAAACGGCTTTGAAATGGTTTGTGAGAGAAGTCGTACGCCCGAAAGCCACAAGAAAAAAGGTTATGTGTATGTCGGAAAGACCGGGAGGAAGAATGTAGCTATCTCAAAGAAGACCAATTGCTCGTTCAAGCTTGTGTTTAATTTCAACAAAGACTTGAGGAAGAGAAAGTATCGCCAAACTTTGAAGTTAAGACGAGAAAAGGTGGTGCAAAATAAGTTAGAGAATGCAACATTTATATAGAGATAGACCCAACAAATCTATTTTTTGGAAAAACAAAATATTTATGCTTAAACCAATAAGTTCGGCTAGGTCGAAATTTTCTATTCCTAGCCGAACTCCTTAATTCAAATAAAAAAATAGTTCGGATAACAATTCAATTTCCTTTAGGAACCGAACATTTATCTATTTTTATAAAAATTTAAACGATGCCAACCGATTGCTTGGTTTCTTAATCGAACCATTTGTTTAGCTAGATCGAAATTTGTTATACCTAGTCGAACTCTTTAATTCAAATGAAATGAAGAAGTTCGGCTAACAGGCTAGTTCCTTTTAGGAACCGAAAATTTCTCTGTTTTTGCCAAAATTTAAACGATGCCAACCGAACACTTGGTTTCTTAACCAAACCAATTGTTCGGTTAAGTCCCTAAATGGATTTTCTAACCGAAAATTTACCTAACATCTAACTTCATAATACTTTTTCAACATAAAATAAAACTTAACAACAAAATAACATACCATGTTCATTACTTACTATATATTGTTCAGAGAACTTGTTCAAAATAACTTAAAACATCTGAAAAAAACGAAAGAAAACACAGCATAGATATTTAAAGTGATCAATCTCATTGATCTCATGAAAATCTTCAACTCCTTGTTAGTCTCGACTTGTTCCTAGTATCAACAACTTTTACTCGCTTCTTCTCCTTCCTTAGTCCCATCAACAGCTTCATCTTCCTCAATTGGACCTATGTACTCACCAGCTTCGTTGTAGTATGGGTTTACGCCTGAAAAGTCATTTTCCCTGAAAAGATTCGAGGATCAAAATCCGGATCAGCCTCCATCATTCGAATCATTTCTGCCTTTGATCCTTCATCTGAATATGGAACTTCAACGTAGTTGAGGGGATTGTCAGCACTGTTCCATTCAGAATCAGGATCGTTCATCATTTGTGCAAAATCCGGATCATCCAACGTAATGATATATTTCTTCCTCAGTAACTCCTTTTAGTAAATTGAAAAGAGGACGAGAAAGAATTTCAGCCATCTCATCTGGAGAAAGAATTTCAGTCATTTCAGCATTTTCCTTTTCCTTTTCCTTTTCCATTGCCTTTACCTTCTTTTGGAGCCTAATGTGGATAAACAAATATAAATGTTCGGCTATGAATGGTGTTTATCGAATTAACCGAACAAAAAGTTTGGTCAAGAATTACAAAGTTCGGCTAACATAAAGCCAAAGTTACCAAAAACAGAGTAATGTTCGGCAAAATGGAAAAAAAAAAATCTGACCGAACATTTTATTCCCTATTTGGGACTAAAAAGTTAGGTTGATAAGATTTATTATCGATCTAACCAAACTCCGACTATTTTCCCTAAACAAAGAGTTCGGTTGAAAAATCAATGCCAAAACCAAAGTTTGGCTAGCCCCTAAATTTTATTCTCAACCGAACTGTTCTTGGTCTTCTTCCTATAGAAAGTTCGTCTGGTGATCCTAACCGAACTTTTCACTAATACTACCTTTTGAACACTAGTTTTCATGATTTCAAGTCGAAATAACAACAAAAAAAACATATAAAAATTAATGGGTTTGTCGGGAATTACCTTCTAACAATACAACTGGAAGATTCAACCTTTGCTTCTTTCTTTTGGTTCGGTTTAGCCAGTCGAACAAGTTTTTAGTGATGATTATATTAGGTTCAAAATGAGAAGGATGGAGAGAAAAAAAAAAGAGAAGAAGAGTTTTAATTTTGGTAATAGAATTAGGTTCAGATTTAGGTTTATATATCATTAGAGATAGGGTTTAATGTTAGTTTAATGCAGGGTAACTTAATCATTTCATCGTATTAGGACACCCTTAGTTTTGTAGGACATATGATTTAAGTACATAAGGGTTCCCCCAAATTCGGAGGGTCCCCAAAAATAATTCTATCCTTGAGATTATTTCTGAATGCTTGGCAAAAACAATAACTGGCGCAGTAATCAGATATATTGGCATCACCGAGGCATAGTAGAAGATCTTGCTTTTTCTTTGAACTCTTTAAATAAATGGAGTGTTCAGCACATTAATAGGCTAGCTAATAGTTGTGCAGATGTAATCGCCAAGTATGCTCGTCGTAATAGAGCTACTTCTATTTGGTTAGATGAGCCACCCGAGTTATCTGACTTTATAGTTAACACTATTATGCTAGACAATGTCATCCAGCCAGTTTAATTAATAAATATTTTTTTTGCATTAAAGAAAAGAAAAGAAGAGAACTCAAGATGAAAAATAATTCATACGTCCGAGCTTGTAGGTTCCAATCAACATCCATAATTGTACACTAGATGTTGTAAGTTGTGACTTGTGCATAACTTGAGATCAAGCTAAATTACTATAATTAGGTTGTGATCGAGCTGCTAATCGAGAATGACTCGGCAATTTGAGTAAAGATTCTGAAGCTTGAGATGAAAATGAGAAACGAACTTACCGTCGGTTCTGAATTATTAACTTTACCCACTACATATCCATCGGATGGACATATATTTGGTAATGCATATATTTGCATTTGTCTAGAAAAACTTTACAATCTATAAAGACTTAAAAACCAACAGAGAAACTTGAAGTTACCATTCCAATTTCTCAGGTACAAGATGTTGCAGTGATCTAACTCTAGCACAAAAAATGAAGATGACATCGAGATCTTTGTAAATTATAAGAAAACAACAGCCAGATACAATTATGTAGGTGACAATTTGCTCAAAAATTCAAATCAGAAAATAGTCAAAACGCATGGGATCAACCAAAGAAGAAAGCAAATTGGTTCCATGAATCACAATCAGTCCCCATGAATGGTGTACCGTCCCCACTGCCTTGCTGAATCATATATCTGCAAAAACAAAACATGGGTTATCAATTACCAGAACTTAAAAGAATTTAACTAGGAAAAATATACACAGAGAGACGCCTATGTCTTAGCATTAATATTATAAACAAAACCATCTTTAATTATGGAGAAAGAGAGAGGGGTACCTCCCATCTTGAGGCAGGGAAGATGTGTTTGTTCTTCTCATACCAATGCCTCTCAACTACCTTGCCGGCATGTGACTGTCAAATTAATTACGTGAGTTCACCTTCTAACTAGATAAGTAATAGTTATATATAATGGAAAAGAATCATATGGCTATCTGCATCAAATCTGACTTAGTCTTGCTAATTTCTGATTTGCAACAAAGTCCGAGCTGCACACTAACAAAGTATGAGCAGTTGGGTAAGATACCTCATCCTTCTCTATAGTTGCATTGGCAATTGTACGAACGTCCTCGTGAACATCAAAATGGAAAAGCTGTGAAAAAGAAATACAAAGAAAGAACGTATGAGTCTGTGATTAACGCGCTAGGTTACCACTTATTTAACAAACAAACCACGTTCCTAGGGAAAATAATTTTTTTGTTGACGTAAAAGTGCAACGCGGTTCAAAATTTTCTTTCCAATTTCAAAAACTGAATAGTGGAGAAATAGTGGAGAAAACAGACATATGCATGATCTTTAATACTAAGGCTACTGAATTGTCACAAGTAGCAATAAATTAACTATTTGCATATATGTAGCGAGAGGAACTGGGTTGCTGAATGACTTTTCGGTCCAATATAACGACATACTCAATCTGGCGGTTAGCTGCATCCTGCAAATGCCTACCCCAGAAATTCCTAGACTTCTCCATAAACCCACAACAACACTTGAACAAGAAATTATCCCAAAAGTCTAGGAGTACATATCGGTCCACTTGCCCCTTGCTTTATTGATGATTAAATCATAGAAACTGTGTTGCTGATTCCGGAAAATACACATAAACGGACAAACAATAAGTACGCACACTCAGATCAATAGTCAAAAAGAAAGCGTCAACTCTGAATCTTTAATTAAGGACTCACATGAGGAATGATCAAATCTTCTTTAACATATAGAAGGTTCTCAACAGAGGTAGTTCGAATCTCTCGGAACTCAGGTGCAAGTTGCTGCTGAACAGCGCGTAGAAACTCTCCAATAGAATCGCCCTTGCGTACCTGTAAAACACAACAAAGTACAAAGAAAGCTAATAAGAAACGCTCATAACTGTGCCAATCAAGGGAATGATAAAAAGAGGATAGTTTCTACTAGCCTGAATAGTTCGCCTATGACCAGCACCATCCCAGTAACTATAAGTGATTTGAAGAGGTTCATCTGAAAAGGACAAGAAACAATTAGGACACTTTTATTTTCATCTACTAGTGTGGGTAACATATACAGTAAAAAGAGCGTTACTTAGAATTCTTAGCTGCTCAAGGTTCCATTTCTTCTTTAATCTTTCTCGCTCAGCCTGTTCTTCTGCCTCCCTCTTGCTAAAAATTATCCGTTACACTAGTAAGTTGAAATGATAACCCATATGCAGAAGGAAAATGAAACCTAGTTTCATGTTGCAAACAAAATCAAGTGTATAATCACATCAAGAACCAGTTACGATACCTATCTGGCAGAAAGCTTGTCTCAACTGTAGGATCCTTACCCAGTTTCCCATGCTTCTTGGGTTCTTCATTTTCTGCAGAGGAGAAGCTTTGAGTACAAGAACCAGAAAAAATTACAGATAAATGTTTAGGCTTGAAAGATATTTAAAAGCAACATAATATGTACAACCTGTGCATCCAAGTTCACGCAGTTAACGATCCAATACATCTTACTGCAACATTTCTATCACTAGTGCTTCTTAAAGCATAAACTCTACAATCAGTGCTCATAACTGCACCGCATACGAAAAAAATAAACTTTTATGTCCTTTTGAGTTTTGAGCAGTAAACATTTTAGATGGTGAAAATCTTAAAGACCAATTAGACAAATGCTTTTATAGTAAAAGTCATGGTTATCCCTCCCATGTCAAGAAAATATCCACTATATTATAGTCGATTCAAATGGTTCTTAAGTAATTTGAGAAGAAATGACTCACTATTATTTTCTGCCTCATCCTCATCACTTTCATTTTCAATATCATCTGTAAAAGAAAGCCGTGGGTTTCCCTTAATTTTCGCTTCTTATTACGCTTTTGTTGTTGAAGTTCCTCTTCCCTAATACACACAAAAACGAAAGAAAAAAAAAAAAAAAAAAAAAAAAAAAAAAAAAAAAAAAAAAAAAAAGAATTACAGACAGAAAACTATTCACAGTTTTACTCACTCTTGCTGCAACTTTTGAAGTTTTTCTTTCTCTTCTTCTTCAAATTTATTCCTAATATTTACCCTCTGTCAAATCTCAAAAAAACAAATAATTACCTCTACACATAAACTGAACCGAACTACGAAATAAAAAATGTTAAAAACTTGAAATAACAAAACAGTACCTTCTCAACGTATTGCTCTCTAGTGACTAATCCAACAGTTTCCTTCTTAAAAGCAGTTTCAAGAATCTGAAACAACAAAATTTCAATAACAAAGTCAAATTCATTTCTCCCAAAATTATGTATTATTAAGTATCTACAACTAAAACCATATAGAATTTAAATAACTCAAAACCCTAAAACTTCACGAGGGATCACGATTCTGTATTTACTGTCCAAAGAGGTATACAACAAAGAACCCTAGATAGAAATTTCTAATTAAAATTTGATAATGCCCTAATAATGAAATTAGGGTTTATATGAATAAGAATTAAGTACCTCAGAAGTACTAGAACCGAATTGGAGAAGACCAGATTGACCACCAGAAGAAGCAGATTTATTCTTGAGTTCTTGAATTTTCTTTCTCTCTACTTCTCTCTGTTTCTCTAATCTTCGTATCCTTACCGCGTCTTGGGCCGTGCCCACGTATCCATCTCCCATTCCAGCCATTTTTGTTCCCCTCTTCTTTGTTTTTTATTCTCCTCCCCGATACTTTGTTGAGGGGAATTGATTCGTTGTTCTTCTCCTTGATATGCAGAACCCCAAATAAAACGATGAAAGTGATTTTTGCACCCTTATAATTTTTATGGGGTGTCCTTAATCCTAATAGCACGACATCATGAGATTCATAAAGCCAATTCCTATGTACATGGGCAAATTGTTTAGTCTGGCTAGGCAACCTAGCTGTCCATTATGGAGAAATTGACCAAGGGACTAAGAGTCGTCGAGCGATAGACTTTTTGTTACCGACGATCAACCTTAACTCACAATAGTCTCCGTAGCTACAGACTCTCCGTAGTTAAGGTCGAGCGAGACTCTTCGTCATTTATAAATTCTTAATTTCTAAATTATTTTTTACTCAAATTTTTTCATTCAAATTTTTTATCCAGAACTCTTAATTTCTATTCATTATTTAAGAATAAAAAATTGAATGGGTGAAATTAAAAAAAGGTCTTATTTTATTTTCCAAGCAATTCTTTTATAGTCAAAGATATTAATAAAATTTAATAAAAACTAATTATGATATAATTAATACAATTAACACTCATTAAACATGAAACGGTTAAAACTTTAATGACAAAATTAATTTCTTTTTTATGAAAAACATTACGACTATTAAAAAGAAAATTGTAACATAATAATAAATGGAAATCAATTTGGTTTAAAATATATATTTCCGATAATCCCTACTTATATTTTTAAAATATTGAGCAAGAATATAGAGAAATGTGCATAATTAAAAGTATCTTTCGATTTTTAACCTTTACATAGTGTTAGACTCTTTAACATAAGGTCTAAAGCATTGACCACTAGGATATAAAAAGATTGTTTAACACACATTTATACTAGTGTAAGGTATAAAGCCAACACATTACAACCTTGTGTTTGTATCCCAGTTCAATGAATCATATAGAGAACTGCTCATATTCTCATAGAAAGTGGTCACACTTTCATATTCATATAGGTGAGTCTATCAAGAGTATTCCTGTAGCTAAGTACCTCATTCTAATTAAAGATATAAACAACATTGTGAGTTTCAAAAAGAATGGAAAAAATCAACCTTAACTCACTTCAGGATATCATGTCATGGGATAAATTCTTAAAAGCATGATTATGTATCTACGTACTATCTGTAACTTGTTAGTCCCTTTGGGATTTTCATTCATAGGTTACCTTTTGAACCTACTTCTGGTATCCTGAGTTATAGGTTGGGTATCAATAACGTACAACTATGTTCATATCATTTGTAGATCATTATTCCCCTTGAACTTATTTCTAGGTGGGTAATGAATCAATTCTCAACAGGTATCAACCTCATTCTATAAGATGTTTACACACCTTCTTATTAATCATTTCTTTAAAGGATCAACTAAAACTCTTTTCATACCATATATAATCTATTCTCATAGCATCAACAATGCCTTTCCATCACCATATATGTCACCTCTTATCACTATAATTAACGGATCTCAACTCTTGCAATAGTCTCGGTACTATTGCATTGGATTAATATGTCCGGTATTCCTCATCTAATAGAGAAATGAATAGCTCCATCTCTTAGAGGATTTATCTGAAGGATGTCCCAATCAACATCACAATATCCTTGAAGGATGCGATAAACTTTAGATAACGTATTTCTAGATTCAAGGTTCATATAAAACACTTATATTCTTGCTCAGATACACACTTGTAGAAAACAAAAGTTGGTCACACTTTTTTTTCTAGATCAAAATGTTTATATTTATTTTAAACTCCAAAACATAAAAAGAAAAGTCTTATTTTGTTTTCCAACCAAAAAAAATTATTTTATAGTCAAATATTTCAACATAATATAATGAAAACTAAGTACGCTACAATTAACACAATTAACACCTATTAAACATGAAATGATTATTACTTTAATAACAAAATCAATTTCTCTTTTATGAAAACATATGACTATTATAAACAAATTTTTTAAGAGAATAATAAATGGAAATCAATTTGTTTTAAAACATACTAGGATATGACCCGTGTCATGTGCTCCCGGGCATATGGATTCTTTTTCTGGAAAAATGGTTATGAATCAATCTTAAATAAATCGTATTACGACAAATTAATTTCCAACAATTGGTCACTTTTAGTACAGATTATAAGGTTCTGTCTTTAAGTAAGTGTTATTTTTTATTTTCGCACCGTTGATTATCTTCTCTGAAGTAAACGATACAGACAGACACTTTAACTTAATCGACCAAATTTACGGTACATACTCTTCAAATAATTTAAATTCTCCATCATATTGAACCCTTCTATGAATCCGTTTCACCAATTCCTGATTTAAATCTTTTCTAAACTCTTCGAATAATGTATATTTCCTTTTGAACACATAAAAACACTCATGCATACATCATATCGTGCAAGGTTTAGATACTATGTACTTAAAGCCAAGATAATAATCACTATGTACTTAAGGCCAAGATAATAATCGTTCATCTTCCTATTACATTTAGGATCGATGCAGAATCCTTTTTTCAAAACTAATTTGTGTTTTTGTAAATAGTTGAGTCTTACTGTTGTTGTAAAGTTTAATACAGTAAAGAAAAACTTTGTTATGTTTTTACCTGACTTCCTCTTGGTATATTTAAAGACTTGTGGACTCTCTAATTTGTGTTTTTATAAATAGTTGAGTCTTACTGTTGTTGTAAAGTTTGATGCAGTAAAAAAAAGTTTGTTATGTTTTTGCCTGACTTCCTCTTGTTATATTTAAAGACTTGTGGACTCTCTAAATTAAAATTTTATATAAACTCTTTTATAGACATACACTGCTCATGTCAATTCTCAACATACCATAATAACTCATAACTTGGGACGGCACAGGCTATTTTTCAACGACCGTAGGTTGGACAATGGACCTATATTTTCTTGGAATATGGATGCCTTCCCTAGATTATTTGTTCATTTTATTTTATGAAGTCAACAAATAGTGTGTACAGTTAGATCACCTTAACATTCTAAAACAGCTACTGCTCCTCGACCGATGTGTATCCATCATATTCCATAAGTCCAATATAGTGCTGAAAAGAAAAAGCTTCACACATCTGGGAAGTTTTAGTGGATGGATTCCAATCTGCAGAATCACAACTTTACAAACAAAAAAATTCTTCCCAAAAGAGGTGATTTTTTTTTATCCATACTAAACCCTTTACCTGCACCGAACTAAAGTGTATATATATACATGTACTTCTATTTACAAATTGAAGAACATTTATCTCCAGCAAAATCCCACAGTGTAAAAACTGAACATGGCGACAAAAACCTGTTTATAGAGATTGGGTTTAATTCCTAACCAAAGTGACTCTTCTGTTTAAACCCATGAAGAAGTGAATATAAATGAACGCTCATGAAAAACAATGTTTATAAAAAAAATTATTTTAGGTATAGTATGAAGAAACTTACTTTCTCAATGTTCTCTCTAATAGCATATTTGCAAGCTTTCTGGCATATCTCAGTAATATCTGCTCCACTAAATTCCTGAGTATACTTGGTAAGGGAGGAAAGGTCAACATCCTTTGCAATAGGGGATTCCTTAAGAAGGCCTTGAAGATCTGGAAGCGAGAGGCTTCATCAGGCAATAGAATATAGATCAACTGATCAAGAAGCCCTGGCCTCAAAAGTGCAGTATCAATGATATCAGGCCTATTGGTAGCACCAATTATGAAGACGGTCTTTTTTGCTGACATCTCATCTATTTCAGTCAAAGCTGGTTAAGTACCCTATCAGCAGCACCACCTGCATCTCCAACACTGCTTCCTTCCTCTCTGCAAAGGGGGAGAAAAGAGAGAGAAGGCTTAGAATATAATGGACAAGAGCATAGAACATATTCAAGAAACATATAGTAAAATAAAAAAAAAAACAAACCTGGGTGGCAATGGAATCAAGTTTATCAAAGAAGAGAACACATGGTGCTGACCCTCTGGCCTTGTCAAAAATTTCTCTAACATTGGTCTCACTGTCCCCAAACCACATAGTGAGAAGCTCCGGACCCTTAATACTGATAAAGTTCGCTTGGCATTCGTTGGCAATTTGATGGAGGAAGATTTATGGAAAATAAACTATTATTTTATTATTATTATTTATATTTTATTATTATTATTTTTAGTAGAAAATAATTAATTTTCGGATTTATTATTTAGGGTAGTTTTAGAAGAGTCTAGAAGTTTATTTTAAGAGTTTTAATAAGTTAGGAAAGTTGCCTAAAGGTAGTATGTACCTTGAGAAACAAGTTTATAGGTTTTTGATAAATTTAGGGTTTGTTTAGTAGGAGTTATCTATACAAGGAGCTCCAAAAACGAAAATTAGAGTTTGAGTCGATTTAGGGGTTTTTTCATCCTTTCTTGACTAGCAAGTTAGGGTTTTTCTATAAAAGAGTCCTCCATGTATTATTTTATATAGTTGAATTTGATTAATAAGAATTATTTTCTTAAACTTGTTCAAGTTTAATCGATTATTGTTTACAGTCGGGAAACCGAAGTATAAATAATTATCGTTGTTCATAGTCGATATTCCTAGGAATATTTGAAGTCTGAACAAAACCTCTCTTTTCTTTCTTTTCTTTATTATCTGCTGCATCAGTTGGTATCAGAGCTAAGTTTGATTCTAGGGTTATTTGATGTTATTAAGACGAGTAGTCAGGGTTAATAAATTGTCACCAAGACGAGATCCGAGAAGTTGTAAATATCTGATCAAATCAAATAAGGAGATTCTGGATGTGATAGAATATTATTTGAAGAAGTCACTAAAATCTCAATCTGAACTATGCTCTCCTATAAAAGAAAATAATATTACAGATAATGACGTTGAAGACTTGTTTTGTCGTCATGACAATGATGCACAAAATCAAGTTATTGTTGAGAGATATACGACTCCGATTTTTGATAAGTATCCCGATGATGAGGAGGATATGAAATTTTCTTTTCAAAAAGGCGAAGAACATCCTGTTTCTGACAAAGAAAAACAGTCCCAAGAAGTTTCACATGATTTAGTGGAGTTTCATGGTGAGTCATCTAATTCTGATAAACTTATTGATTTAGAAATTCCTAATATTGATGGGTTGTCTTTGCTCGAGAATAAACTAGTTGTTGATTATTGTGATGCACAAACGGTCTCTCATATCTACCCTAACAAGAGAGAATTTGTTGAATCAACTTATGAAGATCCGTTTTGGGCTTCCATCATATGTAATGCTTCTATACGGTGCATAAATTATTTTTTTACAACATCAATTCATGTGTATGAAGATTGTCATCAACGAGTTAAACATGCAGAACATGGTACCGGCAAGATTCGAGGACGAATCTTCTCCAACACCGATAAAATGATGGAGGGAGATTTATGGAAAATAAACTATTATTTTATTATTATCATTTATATTTTATTATTATTATTTTTAGTAGAAAAATAATTAATTTTCGGATTTATTATTTAGGGTAGTTTTAGAAGAATCTAGAAGTTTATTTTAAGAGTTTTAATAAGTTAGAAAAGTTGCCTAAAGGTAGTATGTACCTTGGGAAACAAGTTTATAGGTTTTTGATAAATTTAAGGTTTGTTTAGTAGGAGTTATCTATACAAGGAGCTCCAAAAACGAAAATTAGAGTTTGAGTCGATTTAAGGGTTTTTTCATCCTTTCTTGACTAGCAAGTTAGGGTTTTTCCCCAAGTCTATAAAAGAGTCCTCCATGTATTATTTTATACAGTTGAATTTGATTAATAAAAATTATTTTCTTAAACTTGTTCAAGTTTAAGATTATTGTTTACAGTCGGGAAACCGAAGTCTAAATAATTATCGTTGTTCATAGTTGATATTCCTAGGAATATTTGAAGTCTGAACAAAACCTCTCTTTTCTTTCTTTTTTTTATTATCCGCTGCATCACAATTGCTTTAGACAATAAGGTTTTCCACATCCAGGAGGGCTATAGAACAAAACTCCTTTGAAAAGAGACATACCAAACCTTTCAAATTTCTCAGGATGCTCCACTGGATATTGAACTGTCTACAATAAAAAAAAAAATTGTTGGAATGAGGATATACAGAAAAATAACGGAGGAATAAGGGGGCAACAAAGCTTAAAACCATGTAAACTATTACCCTCTTGAAGCTCTCTCTTGACATTGTCAAGACCACCAATGTCTTGCCAGCTGACATTAGGCACTTCAACAACATGTTTATTAAAAATCATCAAGTCAGACTACCATTGTAAGGAGCTCTTTCAACCATTTGTAATGACTAATTCAAATGTTGAAAACTTACTGTTTCACGAAGAGCAGAGGGGTTGCTTGTTCCAAGAGCAATTGAAATCACCCTCTTTCACGTTCTACCTTCCTCTCTTCTTTCTCTTTGCGCAAGCGGTCGTTACTTTCGACGGTGTTCTTCAATCTTGTGTGCATTGGGTTCAACCTGTGCAGTAAACAACTTACAGTGAGAGGAGACCGCAAATTAAAACAGATACATATTCATCATGGACAATCGAAAAAATTGTCACCTTCTTCAGTACAACATGAATCTCTTCATCATAATCAATATTGAGGCAACATGAAGATCCTTAGAAGCTTCTTCCCACTGCCCAAGCATGGCCTTGGCCATACCGCAAGACTTATAGCCTTTAGCATAATCAGGATTAATCTGAACCAAAAAATACAGTAACATACATGAGCATGAGTAAGATAAACCATTCATAGTAGTAGAAAAATGAAGCATCCAGCATGCACTGATTCATGGAAGTAAGAAGTAGGCCATGAATACAAAATTTAGAACTATAACTCAAGCGTCCTATATATGTCTACATTTTCGTTTGCAAGGCCGTAAGCAATGGGGTATGGTGCAAGCATGACCACAAATCATCAAACAAAAATAACACACATAAAATAATGGTCAAAATCCCATAATTGGTACAATTGTAGTTGTACACTATAAGTAGCTGCTTTTTATGTTCGACAGACGCCTAAACTAAAACCAAAATAAGATATACCAGGTTATTTAATTTACCTCAAGAGCAGCGCTGGCATATCGAATAGTGATTATAATCACAACAGATGAATATGAAAAATTACGGAGAAAAAATGTAACCTAGTTCGCTAAACCGATGGCTAATGAATTATGAGTCCTTCAACCATCAGCATCATAAAAAAACGAATAACCAACTTCATTTTCAGCTCCATGAAAAATTAGAATTGTTGAGTTTATGGATAATGTTTCGAAAAGGTTCTAAGCCATTTTTTTCTATGGAGATTGAAATGGCTAATAAATCTTAGCTAGCATTTGGCAAATATTCTAACCTGAATAGTATATCCTCTTTGGCTACTTGCTTTAAACATATTGATCCTGGTGCAAACAGCAATAAAATTAGTGTAAAACAGAAAAGGAAAAGTAAACATTGAATGGGAAATTTATAAGAGGCAGGAGTCGCTGCAAATACGACTTCACGGATATCACCAGGTAGTTTACCTGCTCTAGACTGCTCAATGTTACAAAAAAAAAGATCAAATCAAATGAAATAAGTAACGCACAATCCCGAATTACTCATTACATACTCCTCCATACTTGTTATGTGGCTTCTCTGTTTACTTGTACCTGTATAATTTGCTCACTTTATTTCGATAAATTGAAATCACAACGTTAAAATACGTGTTAAAATATCCAAGAACTTCAACTGTTTTCCCATAAGCACTCTCACAAAGTTGCACCTGCTAGACAATTTCAGTTCTTCCAAATTCAATCAAAACCATTCTATATTTTGAATTTCTAAAGATTCAGTAAAGCAACATTATTGGGGGCAAAGCAGAATTTCCGAGATTGAACTAAATATATTACGAGGAAAACATACATATGCTGCGAACCGAAACCGGGGTCACAGTTGCACAGGGGAAAAGTCACAAATGTACATATGGAGCAGGCCTTATTTGCCAAACGGTACAGGGGCAAAGTCACTTAACACAGTCATATGCAATTAATATAACATCAATCAGCCAAACCAAGACAACATTTCTTCATATCATGCACATTTTGAAACCTGATATGTTTCAAAGTTTCAGCTTGACAAAGTAACACTGTTATGACAGATTTATGTAAGTACCTGTTCGTTAGTAAGTCTTTCATTTTCTGCTAACAATTGAGAAACTTGAGTTTCAAGCTCCACTGTGTAAGCTTAAAAACAAACAAAGAACCACAAATCCAAAACCTAATTAGATTTCAATTAGAAACAAAACCAAACTAATCAACAACAAAAGAGGGGAAAATCAAAATCAAAATCAAAACTTGTTTCTTTTCCCTAGACCTAGCAGCAGATTCTCTATTTTTAATCATTCTCCTTTGTCTCTGTTGAGCTACTTTATCAACATGTTCTTGAACAACTCTTCTTTTTCCCCTTCCTACAACTCTTCCTCCTTCCATAGTAGCACATTTTCATACCCTAAAATTGATCCTCCTACTTCAATTTGCCCCTGTGAATATGGTGAAATACAAACCCTGTAAGTGGTCCAACAACAGTTGGAATTCTAACATCTTCTTCTCCTAATGCACCAGTTTTAGCTAAATACTCCTCTAACGTTAATTCATTAAATATCATCCTATCTTCTTTCCGATCAACACCCTCATCATTACCACCATCGGTAATATCTTTCCATACTTCCGCAACTGTCTCAGTAAAACTCACAGAAAGAACTCAATGTCTACCTGGATTCAAACATAAAAATTGGTAATTGGTACCTTTCTGCAATTTCTACCTGGATTTGTCGACGATGACGGAGAAACCCTATGATAACAAAAGAAAGATCAGATTAAAAATAGGGGGAAAATCAAGGTGAACCCTAACCCTGAATGTATTGGAAGAAAAGTGAAAAGGAGATCATTTTTAATCATGCTCCATAAATCATATTTAATGTCACATTGATTATTCAAACGTAACGCCTCTCACACTGATAGCATTGCTGATTGATGGAGAAATAAACGACTGAAGAGCTGACTAAGAAGAGAAATATAAACGCTCAGAGTTGAAGGGCAAGAATAACGGGAAGAGTACTGCGTAGAAACAATTTAAGGCAAGTGTGATTGGAGTGTAAGAATATGGGGAGAAATCTAGGCTCTTTATAACGAGAAATGTAGATCTCCGTCCATTAATGGGGACTGAAATAAATACTAGTGACTAAATCGTGACCGTTGTTTATGTATCCAAACTGTGGATGACCGTCGATTAGCAAAAACACCATTGTATCTTATAATATAGATATTTCTAATAATTTTCCACTTGTATTTTTAAAATATTGAGCAAGAGTATATAAAGATGTACATAAGTAAAGGTATTTTTCGATTTTTAACTTTTACATAGTGTATAATTCTTTAAAAATCTGACAATAAAGTGAACATAAGTCATTGAACACTAGCAGATAAAAAGATTTTTTAAAATACACATTTATACTAGTGTAAGCTCTAAAGCCAACACATTACGACTTTGTGTTTATATCTCAGCTTAATGAATGATAGAGAACTGCCCATTTTCTTGTAGAAAGCGGCCACACTTTCGCATTCATATAGGTGAATCTATCAAGAGTAATGATGTGTGTCGTAGCACGTCAAAATTATATTCACTTTCTCACTTATAAAAGATTTAGATTAAGTATATGTAAGAAAGATTCGTTCCACGGAAGGCTATTTTTGTTATTTGACTTTAATTTCTTAAGTAACAGGGGGGATTTTTCAGAATTTATAAAAATAATAAAAACTAAAACTAAAGCAAAGTAAATAGTTGAAAGTAATCAAGAGTTGAGAGTATATTGGTTAAGGGATTTGTTTTCATTCACAAACATGTATTTGCATTAATAACTAGAATTGGTATTTAATATCTCATTGTCAAAAACCCTAGAATACCTTAATCACAAGAATATTTTGTTTATTTCCAAGTTCATCACAAACACATTAAAAAGATGTGAATATGAACTCTACCTAGAGAACAACCCAACGTGTAAAAAGCACTAATCAAGTTTAGTTCCCCATGAGCATTACGTTTTGTGAAATAAGATTAATCAATGTAATTGAACGTGGAAAACACACTAACTCAATTTAACAAAGGTTATGATTCATATGTGATTGTTATGATATATCACTATAAGCAACAACCACACTTATGCTACTTGAAATCAGAATTCGCCAACTTTTTCTTATTGAAAACCCTTATTTAACTTTAGATATGAAAACAAGTCAAATTGATTCCGGACTCACCCAGCAAAGTATTCAAATCATGCAAAAGTTATAAAAATTGAATCATAAACGACAAATATTGAGACAAAACTAGTGTAATTAATTAAATACCATGTTTGAGAAATCAACTTTAATCCTTAACCAATAAATAATAAAGTTAGCTACTCATAGCTATGGAGTTCATATACATATTAAAATAAAGACGAAGATAAAAATATTGCAAACCCTAGATGCGTGAAACAGAATGACGACTCCTTGGTCCCACAAATCAAATTGTAAAAGTGTGTGTAGAAGATGTAGAAGACTTCAGCTTTTATAGCTTTTCTTTTCAACTTCTAAAATTAGGTCAAGTCTTCGAAGTCCAAATCCAAGTAGTCCACCAAGCCCATGTGTGAGAAAATCCCATGTAAAAACTCTGCCCAAAAATTATCGTCGGAAGTCCAGAAAAGTGGCGGAAATCGACCGGAAAAATCATCAAAAAACAATTCAGGTGACCAGGAAAAGTGTCACCGGCCATCATAGTCAAACTAAAGGTCAGCCGTTAAACTTAACGGTCTAATGATGGTCCTGGGGTTCAAGGTCAAATTGAATTAGCTACCGAGTCAGTTGGTCTGACTCGGTTAATTGGGTTTTACTCACTGAGTTGGATCAGTGAATTAACTCGCCGGAGATAAAAATCTGACAGAGTTATGTTTGTATTTGGGTTGTTTCCTTCCGATTCCATGCCATTTTCAGCTCCTTCCCTGCATAGTTCCATTCATACATTCACATAATCAATCAATCAAACCATTTCAGACTACTATCTTGATTGTGACATGTTCTTCCAACCAAAACCTAACTTCAATCTCTGTCTCATCCATTTCTATGTAACTTATTTCAGAAATTATAACAATAATCAACCCCACCGCAGATTTAAATTCACTCCAAACCCTAACAACAAATCCTTCTTTGATTCATCACCAACCTAACTCAGTGTGAATCTCGAGCTCAACCATCAAAACCCACTTCAATTCTTCTCTCAAATCGAACTCAGATCCATCTTTACTTTCTATTTCTAATTCAACCACCACCTTCACTTCTCTTCCACGGTTCTAGTGGATTTCAGATCTACATTGTTTAAGGGATTGTATTGAATTGATTTGAAGATTATTTTACATTGTGTTTCAGATAGTATATACACTCGACACTCTATTCTCTCTAATACCAGTACTACACGTGCATCTCACACACACATTTTACTTGACCTTATCCCAGCTCTCACTCACATAAACCTGAGCGCACATCTCATATGTAAACAATTAATAGAAGACCCTTATGACATGTTAATACCCTCTCCCAAGCTCAAGGTGGCTCGAACAAATTGAGATTGCATTTCTCACAGCTCATATACAAACAGCGCAAACAACGCATTTATGACATGTTGTAACGCAAAGTTGAAAAACGAATGAAGAGTTAAACTTTTGTCTCCATGAGCTGATATTGATCATCACCAAATTCCAATAGTTTCTAGTAGCAGAAGTAAATATGAAGCACGAAACACATTCTTAGAACTCTAATAGAGCGTGTAATCCTCAAGTATAGTTGTTTTTGACAAGACTTGTACTGCGGAAACAAAACGTTGACAAGCCATAGTGGTAGTTGTTGGTGCAAACTAAAAGGGAAGTGTGAAAATAATACTGCATTCAGTTGAAACAGCACCAATTGAGCTTATGAGGGCATAATAAACATCGCAGGAGAGTTAGTATCTAGTAGGTGTTATTGAAGACCATCAATCAGACCCGGAAAAAAATCATATATTTGACCATAGGAAGTATGTGTCAGTCCAAATGAGGAAGGTGAGTAAAAATGTTGATGTAGAGAGACTCGAAATAGCATAAGAAGCTGCAAAATGCAACTAGCGTAGCATAGGAAAACACAAATGATAAGCAATAAAAGCAGTACTGGCAGTAGATAGTGTTGTAGTAGTAGTTGGTGTCGGGGAAGAATCAATACTAGCAGTGTAGTAGCAACCAAAGAATCACCCATACTAATAACAAGACCAGCTAATAATGAAAGAAAACAAATATACCCTTGGAAACAATGAAGCTAATTATCTTCAATATAGAACACGCAAACACCAAGCACTCACAGAATTACCAGTTGTATTCCAATATATCTCCAAGAAGAGAATAAATTACCAAAAGAAATAAGTAGCCCTATAATAGCTTGCTGAAAACCATATGAACCATAACTCTTGAAAAACAAGCACCATCACCAACTCAAATCCAATTTGAACATTCTGGCTCTCATACACCTTACACAAAAGATGCAGTTGCACTTTGGCTTATTCACAGATACATACTAAACAAACCAACAATGAAAGGATACCAGCAAGACCCTATCTTCCTTGCATTTATTTATGGACATACAACCATCCATCTTGAGGTTGTAAAACCAACACGTGATGCAGAAAACACCACTCACACCCAAACAAAGCAGTAAAGAGGAAACTAGCAGCAAACATAGCAACGTACGCCTTCACTGCACACTCTTTTATTTATATACATAATGGAATTAACAACACGGCACACAAAAAGCAGCAACTGAAGAGTATAAGCTAAACATGTTGCAAACAGCCACACAACGAAAACAGGGAAAAAAAGTACAACTAGTGATAAGTCAAACTGACATAAGATGAGAACTGACATACAACTAGTATTCCATAAGAATCCTTTTCGCATAGTTTAATAATTGGATTGTACACTAACTGTACACACACTCCACAAAAAACATCCGAGCCTTAAGAAAATATCAACATAATTACCTAGCCAAGAAGTCCAACAGCTTGAACCAAACACCCTCTTCTTTCAGGACTTTAGACAAACAGTTCATGAACAAGTGTGCAGTCTTGTTGCTTGTAAGAGGTATCTTTCAGATGTTTGTTTCATGTCCTTTTATAGCTTCTTCTTCCCTGAAATTCAAATCCAACATACACCCACCTCCTTGATCCAAATGTCATGTCACCCACCATTTGAAACATTTTAACAAGCACATAATATGCATGCACTTAACTAATCACTCAGATAAATCATATTATCCAAAAAGTATATCAACAAGTTCAATTCATCTCGATCCATACAGTATACCAGCAAGCTTAACTTCACTTTGATTCAAACCGAATTTCACTTTCCTGTTGTCTTCCTTTCACTGTAACCAACTGGGTAGCAGACTCTACTTTAGTTCTTTTTTCTATTTTAGCAAACAAAATTCCCATCCCTTAGAACGAGAAAATTATTTTGCCAAATCTAGAGAATGAAAATTGGCTTGAAAACAAAAATATCTTCTGCGTGAGAGATTGAAAAGAAATCAGAAGGTGAAGTTAAGAGGAAGGGACCACTGTGGAGATCAGATGCGAGCAAAAAAAAGGGATTTTTTTATATAATCAGAGTTGGTTTTGTAAGATGATATAAACATCCCTAGTTCATATTTGGCCACTTGTAAAGCATGCTAAATATTTTTGTGTTTCCCTAATGTGTACTATCAAGCACATTAATAATATTAAGGGACAACCTATTGGGTATAATATCGGGTTTAGTTACATTCGGGCAAAAGTTCCGAGGCAGCCTAAAAGTACTTGAATATTAGAGTTGTATGCACTCTAAGTGCATAATTTAGATAATAGGTTTAATTAAACCCGAGAAAAATGTTTGGGGTCTCACATCATCAACCCCTTAAAAGAACTTCGTCCCGAAGTTTAAAATAAAATGAAAAGTAAATAGGCTTACCTGTAATCAACGGCACGAGTAGATTGGTGAGTTCCAAATGCATAGTCTCGTTTGAACCGGAACTGCTCTGATACCAACTGTGACAGACCGATTTTTTTTTTCTTCCAATGGGTCGGGTTTTGGTCCATTAGGCCAGCTCCAACTTTCTGATACGCCACTCAAAAAAACTGGCTTTCAAATTCTTGGGACCAATTCAATTTTTCCAAACAAATGTTCATTGATTTAATCCAAATTGCTTTATAAGCATGCAAACATAACTTTTATACTTCAAGGGTCATCGAATCCTACATATGATTTCCACCGTTTCATTATGAAGATATAATATCTCATGCCCGAGTGGTCGGGTGCCAGCCACCGTTACAACTAATGGTCTTCCGGGTTGCCACTCGTAAGTGGAAACTAGAAGGCCTGACAACACACACATTTCCAACGACTGGTGGGGATGATCAGTCCCGTTGTCTACCACCGTTCCAGAGACGGTCTTCCGGATAGCCACCCGTAGGTGAGAGCCCCAGTGGGCCTGGAAATTCACAGTACTAGGTCAACCTCAACAGACCATCTTTTACAAATGATATAAACTTCTAGTAATCGTTTCCAGATCAATGGTATGAACTGTCATCTTAACCAATAATATTTCTTCTCAGATGATGTGAATTGCCTCTAAATGGCAATAATCATCTCCAAGTCTCATTTGGTGATATGAATTGGCATCCAACAATCATCCATCATTTCTCATTAGATGATATGAACAACCTCGAAGAAGTTACAATCATCTCTCAAGGTAGTATGAACAACCAGTATTGCAACTACCTCTTACCCAACGATATAAATTGCTAAGATTGCAATCATCTCTGAATAGATGGTATGAACTGCTTGGCAGTAACCAACTATTTCCCGACGACATGAACAACCTTAAGCAGTTATGTTGAACCGCATATCGACTGCCTACGTACCCTCTCCGTTGCTTGAAGGGATCACGCACGACTGTAGTTCGTCTTCTTTTGTTTAGATAGTATGAGCTACCCGCCATGGAAGCAACTATCTATAAATATATGATATGAACTACCTATGTAGCAATCATCCCTTATGACAGGTAGTATGAACTGCGTCACAACAATTATCTCTAACCTGCCACAGAACCATTCAATAATCAAGGTATTCAAAATCTGACTTTCTCTCAGTATAATTAAATCTAGGAACAATAGTGAAATTGCTGATCAAACATAGGGTACTAATATTCAATCCATAAAATACCATTAAATAAGAAAATTACTAATATACTCTTGCACCCAAGTATTTATCACATTCAAGTTAACAGTCAGTTCTGGAATATAGGCCATATATCGAAAACTAGAAAATGAATCAAATATAGTTCATAAACTAGGGATACTGCAATTCTAACGAATACAGGTTATAATGGATTCTCCAAATTGTATCTGGTCTATATATGGCAATAAAAAAAATATAGCTACAATAAAACAAGCTATCCATAAAAACATAGAATGCAATATATAGAAATAACAATATAGCTAATCTTTAAAACTACCAGATCAATATAATAAGTACAGATGCATATGTATTTTATACTATGATAATGGATGACAACAAATTGATTATCACCTTTATGCACATCAATTTTATTAATAGCTTAAGTAGGAGCATGTAGTTTCCACTACCTTGAATGCATAGACCATAAAACAGCGTCACTTCATAAACCATACAGAAAAGGAAAAACAAAACCACATTCAAGGTTCAAGAATTTCTAGACATTTATGACCACGTAATGCTAAATGAATTATCTTGTGATAACACAATCAAATTACCAGTTGATTTCAAGTAAAACGAAATAGCTTATATTGTACCCCTTTTTGCCCAAAATCTACAGTATTGACATGGTCTCTTTTCCAAGCTATAACTTCAAAATAAATGACCAAAACAGACTCACGTTATCATTTTAAAAAGCTCAAATAACACTCTAAAAATTCTTAAAAGACATCCAAGGCTAAGCCAGAGAAACTCATTAACTAATCATTTTGACAATTTGTAGTTTCATATGAATAAACTCAATGAAAAATAGATCATACAGGAGATGGTATTTAAAAGTAAACACATAACTTTGGTTCAAGAACCCACGTATGTCTGAATCTAGTATTTCAGTGATATGCCATTCCAGTTAATTTTGGTACCACTTTAGTCCGAGAACTCTAGTCAGACCTCACCAGAAATACCGACTATAGTTGTTAAAGAACAACTAAGCTATCAATCAAAGTAGTACACGTACCAATCATAATTCAGCATATTGCCATCACTTTGGTAGGACAAGGTAACGGTAGGAACTACAGGCTGTTCTTTCTAAGAAATGACGAGCACAAGATCTCAAGTATAGCACTATGTCATCAACTTGCCAAACATATTTGTAACCACTAACTTGATTCATGTTATTGGAGATTTATACACATTCTATTCAAAAACAACAACCAACAAATAGGAGGATACAGAGAGATATCATGATTATGCATCTGAGTCTTTTAGTGAGTGAATAAAATTTTATTATATTCTAAATGCTAAACCAAGTAGACGTATATATATATTTACGTGTTACCGCAGTCATCGAAGCAAGTATACGTAAGGTACCAATTTGGACAATGAATGCTTAGTGTCAATGTAAGCATCGTATTAGAAATGGCACCATACTAGACTAAATAATAAAATTCAGAGTGCAATACCATTTCAGAGGTTCAGCCCCCATGAAGGTTAAAACTAAGTACTGCCAGTCAAAATATACTACAAGGATGTTTTCATATTCAATCACGTAACTTTAACTTAACTAGTTAATACATGAAGAAAAGAAAACTAAAACATCCACTCAACTGTTTCTCTTTCAAACCCATGTAGTCAACATTAAACACCATTCTCAAGACTAAAACGTATATGATAATAAGTAACTAATTAACATTTAGGGGCCAAGGGTGGTTATTCAGGGGACTCACTGAGTAGTCATTAACCAACCAAAACTAGTCTTCATTTAGATATTCCGTTAAACATATTTACAAACACATCCCAATATAATGAAACAAATCAAAACCCACCGATTTGTCGTGGATCTTTCATTAAACAAGGTATAGTAGCAAATCCACACAATATGCATAGAAATATAATGTTAAAAAGAATACTAGACCACTTACCTGTAGCAGCCAAAGAACCCAGTTAAATCCTCATATAACCTAGCCCCATTACTGTTACCTCTTCTTTCAGGACTTTAGACAAGCAGTTCATGAACAAGTGTGCAGTCTTGTTGCTTGTAAGAGGTATCTTTCAGATGTTTGTTTCATGTCCTTTTATAGCTTCTTCCCTGAAATTCAAATCCAACACACACCCATATCTCCTTGATCCAAATGTCATGTCAGCAACCATTTGAAACATTTTAACAAGCACATAATAGGCATGCACTTAACTAATCACTCAGATATATCATATTGATTCAAACAGTATATCAACAAGTTCAATTCATCTCGATTCATACAGTATATCAGCAAGCTTAACTTCACTTTGATTCAAACTGAATTTCACTTTCCTCCTATCTTCCTTTCACTGTAACCAACCTGGGTAGCATACTCTACTTTAGTTCTTTTTTCTATTTTAGCAAACAAAATTCTCATCCCTTGGTACGAGAAATTATTTTGCCAAATCTAGAGAATGAAAATTGGCTTGAAAACAAAAATATCTTTTGCTTGAGAGATTGACAAGAAATCAGAAGGTGAAGTTAAGGGAAGGGAACCACTGTGGAGATCACATGCGAGCAAAAAAAAAGGGATTGTTTTTTATAATTAGAGTTGGTTTTGTAAGATGACATAAACATCCCTGGTTCATATTTGGTCATTCGTAAAGCATGTTAAATATTTTTATGTTTTCCTAATATGTACTATCAAGCACATTAATAATGTGTACTATCAAGCACATTAATAATATTAAAGGACAACCTATTGGATATAATATCAGGTTTAGTTATATTCGGGTAAAAGTTCAGAGGCAGCCTAGAAATACTTGAATATTAGAGTTGTATGCACTCTAAGTGCAGAATTTAGATAATGGGTTTAATTAAACTCGAGAAAAATGTTTGGGGTCTCACAAGCTGCAAGCAACAGAATAGTAACAGGACCAGTTGAACTTCATGATGAAAACCATTATCATCATAATCACTCCTTCCTTGGACAAGTACCAATAAGGTCTGATGAAACTCTCTTACACATACACTCACAACAAAGAAAAAGGAGGCTAGAACAAGAAATCAGATCAAGAAACAAAAGAGATCGAGAAAATCTTGAAATAATATTGAAATCAAGATTAAAGAAACCAGAAAGAAGAGATGATCAAGATCAAGAAACAAGTTTCACACCTCACAAACTCATCACAGAAGTAACAGATCTAATGAATAACATCATGAAACCTGAAAAATCGATCTTAGAGTGATTGAAAAAGTTTAACTGAAATGAGTAGTGAAATAAGTAACCGAAGTCACTGAATGAAATGAAACTAGAACTGATTGAATGTAAAATGAAATTGAAATTGATTGAAAGTGAAAGGAAATAGAAATTGAATGTAAATGAAAATAAATTGAAGATGAATGAAAATCCTGCTGGTGTGATTGAAACCAGTCTTATGGGAATTGAAAAACGTAGCTGGTGTGATTGAAACCAGACTTACACAATTTGATAAACAAAGCTGGTGTAATTGAAACCAGTCTTACATGCATGTCATGTATAAAATTGAAAAACGTAAATGGAATTGAACAACGGAATTGAATCTTGAAAAGGAAAATTGAATTGCAAAGAAAAAGTAAAGGAACATACCAGGACGCAGGAAGAAAAATTCAAGAAACTAAAAGCATTAGTAGATCAGCAGCAATAAGGTATTCAAATCTCCATTAAAATAGCAGCGAAAATCGAAGAAACAAGAGATGAAAAAGTATAACGGTTGTGGTGAAGAATATGAAGAAATAATGGTGGTGGTGGGGAAGGAATTCAGGTCTAAGAATCGAAACATGAGAGATGTTCGCATCTCTCAGTCTGATACCATAGTGGATTTCAGATCTACATTGTTTAAGGGATTGTATTGAATTGATTAGAAGATTATTTTACATGTGTTTCCGAGAGTATATATACTCGACACTCTATTCTCTCTAATACCAGCACTACATGTGCATCTCACACACACAGTTTACTTGACCTTATCCCATCTTTCACTCACACAAACCTGAGCTCACAGCTCATATGGAAACAACTAATACAAGACCCTTATGACATGCTAATATGTTTGTCTCTGATTCATTCTCCATTTGCAACTCAAAGAATCCAACAACGTCCCCATCTTCTTCAATCATCATAAACACCAAAACCCATCATAGCCTTCTCGGTTCTAGCCTTCTCTACCAACCAATCCATTTATTAACTAACACAAACCATAATATCAAATCCTAACCACCATTTTATTCTCCTTGAGTCCTTCATAGACCACCATCACTGAGATCTTCATTTATCTTTTGATTTCATCTTGAGCCACCTTTCTTCGACAACCAATTCCTCTATTTTTGTCTCTTCAAACTCAGATCTCGTTCTCCCTGTGACGGCTGCTTCCTTCTCCATTTCATACTCAATAGAAAGAAATGAGAAATGAGCTAGTTGATTAGGTCTAGAGATAAAGGGAATCGATAAATGCACCCATAGTTCAAATAAGGGCACTCATTTGTTCACATTTTTCATTAATAATCCTATAGTCTTGGCTAACATGAGAAAATATTGAGATGCCTCTATCAATTATTTATGAGAGCTACTTAGCTTTGTATGGTTGTAGATAACACTTATACATGAAATGACAGTTCTGCCATTTTTGAATGATTTCTTCTTCTTTTGCTCCACATGACTCCAAAGTACCTAAAAACTCAAAAACAAATGTAAAATACATAATTTACAAGAAAAATAGCAAAGAAAGCATAAACAATATATATATTAATTAAGGTGTTTTATACACCTATCAGCTACTCATGTAGCTAAGTACCTCATTCTAAATAGAGATATACACATCATTAAGAGTTTTAAAAAGAAAAAAAAAACTCAACTTTACTCGCTTCAGGATATCATGTCGTGGGATGAATTCTCAAAATCATGATTATGTGTCTAAGTATTATCCGTAACTTGTTAGTCCTCTTTGAACCTATATTTTTGGATCTCCATTCATAGGTAAGGATTACCTTTTGAACCTACTTCTGGGTTCTTGAGTTATAGGTTGGGTGTCCATCACGAACAACTATGTCCATATCATTTGTGGGTCGTTATTCCCTTTGAACCTATTTTAGGTGGGTATCCATCACAAATAACTCAATTCTCAACGAGCATCAACCTCATCCCATAAGATGTTTACACACCTTCTTATTAATCCTTTCGTCAAGGGATCAAGGAAAACTCTATTCAAACTATATATAATTTATTCTCATAGCATCAAAAATTCCTTTCTATCACCATATATGTCACCTCTTATCACTATAATTAACGGTTCTCAACTCTTGCAATAGACTCGTTACTATTTTCATTGGATTAATATGTCTGGTATTCCTCATCTAATAGAGAACTGAATTGCTCAATCTCTTAGAGGATTCATCTGAAGGATGTCCTAATCAACATCACAATATCCTTGAAGAATTTTGGTCAACTTTAGATAGTGTATTTCTAGGTTCAAGGTTCATATAAAGCATATCATAACCTTCTCAATGCTTACCCCCACCCCCCACCCCCCCCCCCCCCCAAATCGGCCACTATGGAAGCCTTATACATATAGTCAACCATGTAGCAAAGAGTGATGCCATGCTACCATACTCATTTTTTGTCTAGTGCAGTCACACACAATCACAAGCACTATAACACTAAAATCAAATGAGTGAAAACTAGCTTATAAGAAAAGACTATATTTCAATTTCTTACAAATCTCTTTTTAATATAATGAAATACAATTCAATTCACAAAATTTACACTATCTTCACCTAAATATCCCATGTCAAAAAATAAATTAAGCATATTCTCAATTTTATTAACATCATATGAGTTAGAATACAAATTCGACAAATCACTCATGCATATATAACAATCAGTCTTATGTGTTTGTCGCCTTAATCAATTTTAAAACTATATGAATGAATTAAGTAAATAAGTTTCTCATGCAATTGTTTTAGAGCTTGTTTCAAAATATATGATGACTAGTCTTGTAGCCACTACAAAATTTTCTTGATTGGTCTACATAGATTCATCATTTAACTCGCACGTTTAAGTATATTTTCAATATATGATATATAACAAATCATGCATTGTAGAAACGAAAGCCATTAACAAGAATGAAAGCAAGTATCAAAAAACAACCTTATCTCCTTTTGTCAATCTGGCTCTTTTTTTTTTTTCAAAGATTAAAATACAAAGAACTAAATATCTCAAACAAAGTAATAATCAAAACTAAAATTCTTTTTAGTCTTACTACTTAAAGATGTCTAAGTTCATTCCCAATGACCTTGTGATCTCCATGTTAGTTTAGTTCTTCTAATCTAAGTTTCATGTTCAAACTTAGCATAACAGAGGGTAAGGAAGTCCCAATATTTCTTGACTCAAAAGGAAATTTCAAATCAACAAAAAAAAAAATGAGAAGATACTTATGCAAATTAATATTTTTCCCATGTTCATTCAAAAATTTCTAAAGACTTCGTTAGTAGTCGGAGTTCGATGTTCAATAATAATTCAGAAACTAGAAAATCTTCCAATTCATAAAAAAAATAGAAATAAATTTTCTAAGCACAAATAATATATATAATGTCTATTCAAAGTTCCGCACATAACTTGAATTCAGCAAAACAATGAGATCTGACGCGCTATGCGTACTTGCTTATAACTAGTGAAATGATGATCCAAATTCAAAAAAAAAAATTGACACAATATAGAGGACGAATAACGAACACTTTTCGGGAGACAACATTAGTCAATTCTCTACTTAAATGATAAATTCTAGTCACCGAGATAGACTATGCTAGACACCAACGTATAAATTTTCTAACACTTTATTTGCGTTGATACTTTTGCAAACTAGCAAGATTTGGAAGTCTACATACTTTACTGAGTTGGGAAAGATTAGATAATGTTACTTAAAAATTCTTAGAAAGTTTAAAGGAAAACAAAACATGCCCATACTCATTGCTAACTCATAGACTCCATAAAAGCATGACAAAGTCCCATATTGCAAACATTCAAAATTCAAGTCAAGTTATGATATGATTGCAGTTTTAGGTTCAAACATTTCATTCATAACATATCAATTATAATAGTGCAATCATCAAATTCAATAATTTGATAAGCTCAATCTTGTTAATAACAAGATATTCAGAAACTAGATTCATTCTCATTTCAGAAGAATAAACATCTTTAGCAAGACAATTCTACCCGAAGTAAAACTTGAGACCGTACCAGTACCGAGAATCTTACTAATGTGAGTATTTCTCAACACTACCATTTTGGTGCAACATTCGAACAATAACTTATCAACCCACCTCATCGTATCCTTAAATCATATTAACTTAGCTTGAAGAACATTGCTAATAGTATTTGGTATCCTTGCAATGCCGATCCATAATACTTAGTTTATTACAAGCACAGAAAATAACTTCATAATCAAGATTATGTTAATTCTCAATGAGGGTAGGTATTGTTATTTGTTTCGACTATTCTTTCGGTTTTGGATTGATTTCAAATTCTATCTCATAAGTTTCAAGCTTACGTGAGTCACATTTTTATTGACATAAACAATAAATATCTTTTCTTAATATCTTGTTTCTGTACACATATTTATTCTAAAATTGAACAATCACTCTTTCAATCTAGTACGCAGTTAATTGATCACCACAACAATTATACATAGTTCATCAGACATACCTTATTTGTTTTGGAAGCTCAATTAGTCATATACCATTATACGCTCCTCCCACAACAACAAAGAAATCAACAAAACCACTGCCCCACATATCGATTCCAATATTTACCCACATAAAAACTTTCTTAAGCAGGTAAAACTAGCACATGTCACAATCATTTACATGTAAGCATATTATCCCCAAATAAGTAAGATATAAAATCAATAAAAATTGGTGTTACAAGTTTCTGTAAGGTATCAAACAAGGATGATGAACTTTATAGTTATAATGTCATATTTACAACTTTTAACTAAGCATATAATCGAACATGCACAACAATTTTGAAATCACCATATCTCTTAAACCATAATTTAAAATAAAGAATTTTAAAACGGGTTTTGAAGATAAGTTTGTAAGATTTTTTTTTTGTATAAAACCCCCATTAGAACCTCATAACACTAAAGCCCCCTCAAATACAAATCAATTATTTATACAACCTCGTTATGTTACTTCGGCCATTAAGCATCACATGAGTCATACGCCTAGCCGAAACCCTAAAAAACAATGCTTAATTTCCCTTTTTTTCGTTGCTTGAAAGTTCAAAGTCATGCTCAAGCAAAAAATATACTCCTTCCATCCGGAAATAGGTGACCTAGTTTAAGTCTGCACAATTCTTAAGGCAAGAAGAAGAGATGAGTATTTTTAAGTATTTATTACAATTATACCTTATGGATAATAATTAGTAAAATTTAGATTTGATTTATCTCTCAAAATATACGACGGATTTTCATAAAATTAATACCATTGAAAAACATTTTAAAACACCTACATAACGAATATAAACATGGTTATCAAATTATACATATTTCTTATACTAAAAATAATCAATTAAAAATATAATTTTAAAAATATCTTTTTATTTAATGATATAGTTCATCTAATAGCGCATAAAATTTAAAGACGGATAAGACACCTGTTCTGGAACGGAAAAAGTAGGTAAAATCAATTTTCTTTTGTTCTTTTTCATGACCTGTATCACTCGAGTTCTAGAGGATTTTCCACTCTCAATTCTTGGATATCGATACTGGTTAATCTCGGTAAGATCATCAAGAAGGGAAAAATACACTCATTTGCATTTATCTATCTCTTCCTATCCTAACTTAAAACCAAAAAGGCATCATCTTCAGACAATAACCTTTGCAATTAGCAACAATGAACCACTCCTGCTTCAAAAAAAAAATAACGAACAACTCCAACAAAGATAAATTGATTATATTTTAACATTCATGATAATGATGAGAACTGGAAAATTATTTGCATCTGGTTGTTCTTCTTTCTGCAGATTGGGGCGCCACTTCTCATTATGTTAATAGATCGATTATGTTTGGAGATTTAGGAAATTTTCTTTGAAGTTACATCTTGGTGGGAGCAGCAATAGATCAAGTGATGGAAGATTTTCTTATATACTGATAGATTAATGATGGGAGAAATTGATTTGACTACAAAGTCTCTTAGAAGAATAGTTAGGGTTAAAACAAGTTGATTTCAAACTGGAAAATTGGGAATAAGAAAGAAGAAGGATATTTCAGCTTTTGCCGGTAGTCAAGTGACCCCACATGGTAGAGATAACGTCCAAATGGACGGAATGGGTTCTGCTTGGCGATTAACTTGTATATAAGTATCTCCTCATAAAACAATGTTCAGATGGGGCTTTTAGATAAAAATGCCCAAGTTTCTAATCTACATGATTTGTGTGATACACAAATTCAAAATACATAATGTAGAGATCGGAATAAACGATCTCAAATGGAACTAATTTTCTGCTCAACTATATTATACTCCTTCCGTTTCAGGAAAAAAGTTATTTTTCCTTGTTAAGGCAAGATAAGAGAGAATAACTTTTTAAATCTATTTCCAGATTTACCCTAACAAAAAGTTTAATACTACATATATCTTTATAATGAGAATAATAACATTTCTTAGAATAACAAGGATAGTTTTGAAAGTTTGTTATGTTGAAAATGAAAGTAACTCTTTTGTTGGAACAAAAATTTAAAGAGAAAGTAACTCTTTTCCTGAAACGGAGGGAGTATAGTTTTAAAAAATATCTTAAAAATATTTTTCGGACTCCAAAATTTTTAAAATTTTACATGGATGATATCAAGGATGTCTAATATATCCAATAAAAATATCTTGACGGAATTCATTTTAATACAGAAAATATATAAAAAACTATGATATGTTTCAACTCTGGTCTACTAAGATGAGGCATCGAAATTCAGTTTTAGTTATCAAGTAAGCTAAAAATGACAAGCATCAAATTAAATTGTTAATGAATAACTATATCGTAATGATTGAATGACTCAAAACAAACGATGATACTTATTGTGTTTCAGCAATGTTTTTCATTTGATCTCTATGGCAGAAGAAATCGTCTTAAAATTATTGGAACAATTGCTGAAAATAGCCTGCAAAACAATCACAAAAAAACAAACAAAAATGTTATGGCTGAGTCACGACTATGTGACATGTCGCTCTCTTTAAGATGTTTCACGGTGCTGTCAAAATTATGCAAGCATTTCTTCGATGACGCGTCGTCCCCAAAATAAAACAACCAAGTAAAACCTCTTTCACAATCACTCTTGCACCGTGAGGAATCACACATTTTATTCTTACTCAGAATCACACTTGTAGAAGACAAAAAATGATCAAACATTTTGTTTTCTAGATCAAAGTTCTCATTTTTCTTTTAAACTCCAAAACATAAAAAGAAAAATATCATTTTGTTTTCCAACAAAAAAAAATATATATTTATAATCAAAGATTTCAATAGAATTTAGTGAAAACTAATTATGTTATAATTAACATAATTAACATGAAACGGTTAAAACTTTAATTTAAAAAAATTCTTTTTTACGAAAAACATTATAACTATTAAAAACATTATTTTTTAAAAGAATAATAAGTGAAAGACAATTTATTTTTTGATAAAATGTCAATCTGTTTTAAAATAAATATTTCCAACATAATATCTTAGCGCCCTAGTTAACAATTCGGCGAGTGGCAATAATTCAGGTCGGTAAAAGTGCGCACATTATCCGATTTGGTAAAATAAAAATTCGGTCAACTATACGGTCAATTATGCGTGATGCGGCAAAAATGCGAAAATACATTAATTCGTGCATAATTCTTTTTAGTTATATGAGTTCGGCACTAATAATTCGGTATATATTAAATGAAAATAAAAGACCTTTTAGTATTACTTTTAGGATTCTTAATGGAATATATACATATTATGTACTACACAACCAACGATTAGCAGTTAGTTTAGTGGTCAAGACTATTTCTAGTAACCAAGTGGTAGGGTGAGTTAATAGTGAGTTTAGAAGTCCATGAATAGATGGGCCGTGTATTTAAGTATGTGAATGGTCCAAGCTATAAAAAAGACCATTAAGAATTAAAGTACCGAATAATTCGTCGCACTGAATAGTTCACAAATTAAACGGGAAATGCACATAATACGTGAATCTAATACGAAAGTTTACAAGTGCGTATAAAATACGTGTATTAAATATTTTCCGAGTAATTCGTGAATAATCTATTTAGCGAATTGCTAACTAGGCTCAACGCACAATCCAAAAAATGATTGAAACCTCAAACCTCAATGGTGTCCGGGAATATATCCAAGCACAACATTAGATGAGGTAAAGGAAATCATCTAAATTCATCACGTCATCGAGAGTGCATATCAAAATTGAACACATCCCATTGTCTTTTATCAATTTTGAAAAGAACAATAACTACTAGAAGGCCTACACAAAGTCTTGAGTCGGTACAAGAGCTCTTTCCGAATTCTACATGATTGCTTTATGACTACAAAGGATACCAACCCAACGTCAAAATTTCCATACAACTCTATTTATTTCGACTGCCACAATCACCTCTAATGCGAGTAATTTCACAGCCTTTCTAGGGGTCACATTAACAGGTTGTTTGTTTGCATCTGACTCGGCCCCTGATTCGGCACGAGTCAGATGTCAGACCGTTTGTTTTATGTTTTGAGTCAGATCTGACTCTACCTCTGATTTATACCTAACCCCTAACTCAGACATGTTTGATTCAGGTATATAAATACCTCTGACTCATGGGACCAAACCACTGACTCACAAAATTTTTGAGTCAGTTATGACTTAAAAAGAAACATTATGTCAGATTCAGATGAGTCAGGTGATTTCAATCAGATCCAGACGAGTCAAATCCAGATAAGTCAGATCTAATTTAAAAAAATAAATACAATATAAATTTACTCCTATAAGAAAAATCAACCCAAATAATACAATCACACCATTTCCTTGAAATTAGTTATACATTATTAGCAAATTCCTAAAAGTATCATCATATTCAGCAAATTGATTCTAGAAACCATCTTGCATGGACTGAACATATATGTACACATAATTAATTTCATTCAATGACTAACAAAACAGCTACCCCTATTGGGCGTGTTAGTTAGACCGTAATATCACAAGGAAAAAAACTATAATATATAGACGAGTGAGAAACTCGTGCTATGTACCGGATGTGTTGGAAATTATTTTTATAGTTGGTCCCTGTGTAATAAGGCGGAAGAAGGTTCCACTTAAACTAGTGAAAAAAAAGAGTTTATGATCCAATCAATTATAATTAAACAAGATAACGTCCAGTCACCAATCAGAAAAAGGGTTTCGGTCACCGTTAAATTTATGAACAACTTTTGATGTGGTAAGTTTATTTTACATCACCTTTAATATTGTTGATTAAAGAGAATATACTAACATCATGTTTTTTTTTTATCTGACTCATCTGGATCTGACTCAATATGTTTGTTTTTTGAGTCATATCTGACTCAAAAATGTGAGTCAGTGATTTGATCTAATGAGTCAGAGGTATTTTCATACCTGACTCAAATGGGCTTGAATCATAGGTTAGGTATGACTCAAGTCGCGAGTCAGATCTGACTCAAAATAAAAAACAAACGGTCTGACATTTGATTCGGACTGAGTCAAGGACCGAGTCAAATCCAGATGCCGACTCGGTAAAAAACAAACATGGTGTAAGACATCACAAATCCTATTTATTTGTAGGTATTCTATTTTGATCTTGATACTTTAATTAATTTACTTCACGATTCGGTGTGAGTAGGAAACTCATATTCCACCATAAGTGTCGGATAAGGCGTGATGTAGTGTACGGTTCTATTGTGTCGCGTTCTTGTCACCAGAATTATATACGGAGGGATATATATGCCACTGATCCAACGTTACCACTAAAAACCTTATGTTATTCAAAGAAAATTAAAGAAAGTGAAAAAGAAAATCATCAAAAAAAACTCTAGATCTACATTGAAGAAAAATTTAGGTGAATCTTTCAAAACTTAATGAATTTGCATCTATGTTTACTAGAAAACAATAGAGATACATAAATTTCAATTTGAATCAACTGAGCAAGAAAACCTAAACCTACGTTTATAACAAAAATGGTGAAGGAAAAAGCAAAAAACAAAAAATATCTTAGAATAAAAAAAAATAGTACACAAGTAGTAGAAGAAGAATTGAACGATTTTTAAGAATCATTACCAGCAAAAGAAGACTAACTTCTCCCATAATACTAGTAAACCAATTAAGGTACTACATTAATGCTATGTTATTATATTCATAGATTCATCATTAAATTTACTGTTTGATATAACATGCAATTTTTGTAATGATCCAATGATGCATATATATTGTACTAGAAAAAAACAATACCGATTTTAATATAATGAACAGTCAAAGAATATTGCCTTCACAGAGAAAAAATAAAATAAAATAACTTGGTCATTTAATTTATTTGATATTACGAACTGTCAATACATTTTTATTTTTATTTTTATTTGAAGGAAGAAAAAAGAAATCTTTTTAATTTCATTAATATAAAATATTTACATACATCAGATTCAAGTACATCAAAAATGAAATCCATGAAAAAATACAAAGATTTTATATCACAAGAACCACAAGGGACTTATAATACATCTTAAACATCAAAAACATGAATTTCGGAGAGGTTACTAACAGTATACAAAGAATGGCTTATGAATTGAAATTCTGCCATTTTCATTTGGGGTCACCATTTAGATTGAAATTTCCCGAAAGAGAGTAATATACACAAAACATCTTTATCACGATCACTTCCAGTAGCCACTGATCTTCAAAGTATCGTAGAACCACATCATGCTGGACTAAATCGCCCTCGATGACATATTTGAAGTGATTGTTGCAATCAATGGAAATACCATTACGACTATAGAAACATATGTAAAAGTATATAATGAGTACTCAGATTGCCACGAATAAGCCATTGAATCTTCTATATATTCATAGACTTCTCGTACAACAGAAAAACTCAAATAAAATACTAAAAGATGTGGTTTTATTTAAATAAAATACTAAATCTATGGATAATAACTAAAATTCTGCCCGGATCTTAAGATATAATTAAGATCCAGGTAGTAAATAGATTTGGAAATCTGTAGAAAATCAAGGAATCTAGGTTTGGAAGGAAAAAAACAAGGAGAAGAAGGAAAAAACGGTTATTCAGATAGAGAGAAAACTTAGTGATTACTCCCTTAATAATATCAGTTAATTCAATGTCATTACATATTGCACATAAAAAAAGAGGCAAAATGTAATATGATTTACATCAATGCATTACTAATGCACCTATTATTTACAACATATATGTATCGTTGGATCATACAAAAATTAATTGAGTAAATATGAATAAATTTAAACAGAACGAATCAGAAATAAAAAATAATTAACTAATCGGAAAGTATGATGATCCGCTCAAACGAATAAGAATGAATCTAGAATCAAAAATATTTAAGGTGATATAAAATAATCTCACCACATTAAAAGTTGTTCATATATTTAACGATGATTGAAATCCTCTTTCTGATTGGTAAGTGATCTTTACCCTATTTGATTTTGATTGATTGGGTAATTAAACGCTTCTTTCTCATTGGTTTAGATTGGACCCCTTTGGACCTGGTGCGGGACGAAGCCCAATCTTAGTGCACAAATATCTACTATAAAAATAATTTTCATCAGACGCGGTGCGTAACACGAGTTTCTTACTTCAATATAAAAAACAACAGGGAACCTGCAAAATTATAACAAAAAACCAAATTAATAATGATTTTCATTTAAATAAAAACATATATGTGCAAAAATGGATATTACATAATGAATTCATCAAAACATAAACCCTTAGTTGCACAACAAACATATTATCTTCAGTATAACATATATGCAATGTTGGATCATACCAAAACTTGATGACAAAACTAAGTGTATATGAATCAAAAATGAATCAGAAATAAATAAACAAAGACTAACTTATATGATAATCTCATCGATTGAATAAGAATGCATTACGAATCCGAATAAACAACAACAAAGAAACTACAAAATCAAACAAAAATACAAATTAATAACGATTTTCATGCGATGTGTCTCATAAAAATTATTAATTGAGATAATTCAAATAAGATAATCTAATACAAAACCAAGCTGATCTAGATGATTCAGTTGATAAAACCAATATCAAAGAAACAAAAAAACAAACAAAAGAAAGATGATTGTAGAATACAATAAACAAACCTAAACAATGAACTTGATAAACCATAAACCTTAGAAAAACCGAGCAACAATAACAGTTGAAAAATAAAATTATATAATTCCATATCCCGACTATAAAAGAAACTTCAACTTTATTGAACATATATATCAATTAAAATGGAAGGATAATTTTATAATTTATAAAATATGATTTATAACTGCCGCACCTGTAATGAACTCGAATAAGATTTTGGATAAAAAAAAACTTTCTTATAAATGGGATATTCGGTTAAAACTGTCTGAATGAATATACCAGTCATTAACTAAACCCATGATGTTAGGATTGACGCTGCACATAGTACGGGTAAAACCAAAAACCGTACCAAATCGAATCGTTTAATCCTGAAATTGAATCGAACCATTAATCTAATAGTAATAACGGTTTTGGATTATTAAAACCCAATAAATTACAATTCGATTATGGTTTACCTCTAAAATTGAACCAAAATCATCAGTTTAAACCGATTAATAAAGAGAACATATATAATTGATCAAATCCATCAATTAGAGATATAATTTTTTTTTATTATCAACTTTATAATTAACTTATCTTATTCTTCTTGACAGCCTTCCCTAATATTGATTTTTTATCTTGATTTTCTTATAACTTCATGTTTATTAAAAAACAAAAAATGTATAATTGATATATAAAAAAGAAATTAAATGTTGGTCTATTATTAGTTTACCATAACCGGTAGATTTTAAATCGGAACCGAACGGTAATTTTAGATTTAATATCAATAAAGTCGAGCTCTTCAAAAACGATTCCGGTTCTAGATCAATCAAAAACCAAACCGAGCGATATCATGTGCCGCCTTAGTTAGGATTAAATGGTAATTCCCACACCGAAAAAATTAAATGGTAATTTCCACAACGAAAAACGAAAGAAAGGTTTAAAGTTTTGACACTACCGATCCAAAAGTTGGGTGCAGATATAAATTCATTTCCTGCTTTGTAGCCGTTAAGTTAAGTGGGCTCAGTATTTCCAATTTTTAGGGCTGACTGAAATGAGACTTAAGTCACAAGACTGCCAACTACAGCAGCTGTTTTGACATCTACACCCATCTATCCTCATGCTATTATGCGCCTCTTTTCTAATATAGCCTCATTCTATAATCCGCCTCCTGAGTTTTTACAATTTTCGCTTTTACCACTCCGCCCACTCGGTCCTCTCCTCTCTCTCTTCCTGCCTCCAACTCCTCCGAAGGAAAGAAAATGCCATAACCCTAAAACAGGCTTTCCTATCTCTATCTACGTGACACGTGGCTGTAGTCCACGAACCCGCCATAGATTTTAGATTTCCTTCTCCCTTAAAGGAAAGCACAAACATAGTTTAACCCAATTGTTTGACACACTCACAGCCACGCTGCTGCTGCTCTGATTTTTCTCCCATCTTCTTCTCTAAAATTCTTCTAACTCAGATGTTGGCGAGAATGAAACAGAGGGCTTCTAGTAATAACAACAATGGCGGCTATTCAGATTTTTCTGAAAAGGAATATGAAATTGCAGACATTTTGATTCAACTTCCTCAACTTATCCTAAATTCAGAGTTGAATTATCTTGTACAGTTGTCATGGGGTACTAAGAGAAGAAGAACTGCTATCTTTGGAACACCATCAACATCAGCTATTTCACCTTCTCCATCAACTAATCTTAGTCACCAATATAATCATAACCAGTCATTGCCGCCACCACCAAGTTCTGAAGTGGATGCTATCAGTAGCCCTAATACCCCTCTTTCGTTCCTTCCTCAAAGTGATTCAGATTCAAAACCTAGTAAATCCCTTAAAAGAAAACTTCCCAAAAAAAAGGTAACTCCTTTTCATCTTCTTCGCAAATATTTTTAATTAATTTTTTGTATATCTTAATCTGAAATTATATAGTGTTATTTGATTTCCCCCTGTTTTTTCATTAATTAAGCATTTTTTTCCTTCAATTTTTTGTTTTAATGTAGACGATTGAAGAATGGAAGGACATTTTGTCGGAAGTTAAAGACCGCAATCATACATATAAGAAGGTAAGTTGCTGAAAAAACATTGTTTTTTGTAGGATTTTTTTGTTTCTTTCTCTCTTCATTGGCTTAATTTTTTGGGGAATATTTTCTCATCAGGAAGTTGAAACCGTGATGAAACATTTCAATACACTTAAAGCTCAAAACTTGAGATTAAAATCAATCTTAAGCAAGAAGAGTAATGGTTTACAAGAATTGGATCTTTTTGTTGAAGAACCAATTACAGCACCAGAACAACATCAACAACAAGTACTGGGAGTGGGGGTAGAACGAAGATTTTTCTATCAACAACAAGAAACACCATTTCAATTCATTGATTTAAAACCCCATTTTGGGTCTGATAGTTCAGCATATCTACATCCCCAAATTACAATGCGTCAACAACATATGGGACCATCGGGTATACCTGATTTAAATTTTGTTGTTGCAAATCATGATGAACATGACATGATGGGCGATGATATCAGGTATAATAACAATATAATGGGTGGTATATATCAGCCGTTTGATGATGATTTAAGGAAGAGAGTACTAACAAGTGCAGCAAGTAGTGCAGCGAGAAGGAGAAGGATTGAGGTAACTAAAGTAAAAAAGTCTGCTAAGCCATCTTTGCAGATTAGACTGTAGCTCTCTCTCTTTCTCTAATTTTTTTCACAATTATTTTTAGTCAGGATGAGATAAGAGATGTGGAGGCTATTCTCAATTTTGGTTTTATTTCTTTTTCTTTTTAGGGTTTTATCTTACTGGATCTCTGTAATAAGTGTAAAAAAGGCGGCTATTGTGGAGATGAATGAACAGATTTTATGGGAGATTTTAATCGGTAATTACATTTTTTATATGTTCATGGATACGAATGGGTAATTTTGTAAAGCTGGAAAAAAGAAAAATGTCATGTTGGTGTTTTGACTCTTAATTCGATCTAGGTCTGAATCGGGGGTCAGTTGTCTGAAGGTTTACCTGGTTGGTTTCAAAATGTAGATGACCTTTTTTTTTTTTCTTTTTTTTTTTTTAAAGTTGGAATATATTAAAGCCTAACTTAGGATGCTAGGAAACCGTTTATAACCGGAGTAAAGTCATCTACTGCTAAAACATGCTCAATATATCGAGGGGTACAACTTCCCATTTAATGGTGCAAAATAAAAATTTGGCTTGTTTAGCTAGGATGTCCGGTGAGTTATTTGATGTTCTTGGGACAAAATGGAATCCACAAAAGTTATTATATAAAATGATGATTCTTTTGGATTCATTTAAGATAGATTGACCCTGCCAAGAAATCAGAGTTTGTTTACCATTAAGATAATCAAAAATTATTTTGTAGTCACCTTCTATGCTGAAGTTGGAAAAATTCTCCTCTAGTGCCCACTGAGCCGCCTGCCGGACTCATATTGCCTCTGCTTCTTCAGGTTCATCTGCTGAGGATGGTCCTGCTCTTCCTTCCTTGAAATCACCTGCATCATTTCTAAGAATTAAGACAAAACCAGAAGGGTTATCTTTATCTGTCCAAGCTGCATCCACATTGATTTTTAGATGATCTTTCCTTGGAGGGTTCCAATATATTCTTTGTATTTGTAACTTTTGTTTTGTTTTCTTGTTGTTACTATTATTTTGGTTACCTTTATCCCAAAATTGAATGTGTCTTTGTATTACTAAAGCTATTTGAGGAAGTGAGTTTTGTTTATCCTGAAAGACTCGGTTACATCTTTTTTTTTCCAGATAAACCTGATTTTGGTCATTGCTAACTCTATAGAGATTGTGCTAGCGTTATTTATCCATGGTGTACAAATTTCTAAAAATGATTTAAAGCTATCAAACTGACAATAAATTGGATTATGAGATATTGCCCATATGGCTTTAGCATAGTTGCAGTAAAAAAAAAGATGTACTATTGTTTCATCTTCTTCACAACCAAAAGAGTATTTAGGTGAAACATCTATATTTACAATGAAGAGTTTGAAGTTAGTAGAAACAACATTCTGAAAACATTTCCAAATAAATTTTTTGATTCTTAAAGATATTTCCAATCTCCAGAAGTCTTTCCAAAAACTATCAAATAAATTAAGATTGTTAAAGTTGATCCCTCTTTCATTTAATTTATCATACATAGATTTGACTGTGAATTCTCTTTTTTTTTGTCAGCAACCACCTTAGTTTGTCATGTTTCTGGCAACTTGAATTGGTTAAGAATATTATAATTTTACATATTCTTTCAGCAATATGAGAAGGGAATAAAGAGAATATCAATGATGTTTTCCTATTTTTTGCGTCATGATCTAAAATGTCAGTTACAAGAGATAAGGATTTATTATTATCATTTCTGAATTGGCTAAGGTTATCATCCATTCCTGGAATCCATTTATCTTCCCAAATATTTATTTCCTTTCCGTCTCCTACTTCCCAAATACTAGTTTGTTCTATAAGTTTTAAACCTTTGCATATACATTTCCATGTCCAAGAACTAGCAGAGGAAGGTTTCATTCTTAGAGGAGATTTTTTCCTAAAATAAGTTTGTTTGAGTTGAGATCCCCATAAGTAGTTAGGTTCAGTTATCAATATCCAAGCTAATTATCTATCATTGCAAGATTAGTTTTATGTGCATCTATAAAGCCCAATCCTCCTTTATAAAGAGGTTTGCTCAGACATTCCAAGCTTTTAGATAGTATCCTTTAGAATTAGATTCTTTACCCCACCAGAAATCTCTCTGAATAACATTAATTTTGTTGGTTTTATTTTTAGGGATTACAAAGCATCCCATTTGGTAGATAGGTATGCTAGCCACGACTAAATTATTGAGGGTCAATTTACTAGACTGTGGTAGAATTTTACTTTTCCAACCCTGAGATCTTTGTTCCATCTTTTCAACTATTGTTTCAAAGGTTTATATTTTTGATATATCTATGAATAATGGAGCACCAAGGTAAGAGTCTTTTAAATTTATCTTTTTGATTTTTAAAATTTTTGACTTAATTTTTTGATGTTTTGGTTGGACTTTTTTACTAAAGCACAATCCTGATTTATCAAAATTTATTAGTTGTCTTGAGGATTTACTGAAAATTTCAATAGGTTTTAAAAGATTTTTACATTCCACTAAGTCGGCCTTAAGAAAGAGAAGGAAATCATCTGCAAAAAACAGATGTGAGATGAGGTTGTTTTTAGGGGTTATTTTAACTCCATGAAGAAGTTTGTCCTCCTCTTGTTTGAGAAGGAGCCTAGAGAAGATTTTCATGCAAATAATGAAGAGATAAGGAGATAAAGGATCTCCTTGTCTCAATCCTCTAGTTGGATAAAAAGACAAACCTGGAGACCCATTAAGGAGAACAACTAAAGAAATAGAAGAAATACGTTGTTTGATTAAATTACAAAATTGCTTACTGAAATCGAAGGAGGACAATGCATTTAAAAGAAACTCCCAATTGACCCTGTCAAAAGCTTTAGACATGTCAATTTTGTTTCCTAATCCTCATGTTTTTACTTTTTTCTTTTTTAAAAGAGTGAATTATTTCTTGAGCTATTATGATGTTGTCAAAAATTTGTCTTTTGGATAGAAAAGCCGATTAATAGGGAGAAATAATGTTATCCAGAAAAGGTTTAATTCTGTTAGCTAGAATTTTTACAATTATTTTATAGGTAGTGTTGCAGAGTCCTATAGGTATGAATTGACTTGGGGTTTTAGGATGTCTTGATTTAGGAATCAGAAATAGAAATGTCTTATTTATCTCAGGGTGAAGAAAGCCAAATTGGAAAAATTGCTGAATTGTAAAAACTACTTGATCCCCAACCGTATCCTAGTTTTGTTTAAAAAAACTAGATGGGAATCCATCAGGACCAGCAGACTTGTTTGGTTTCATATTTTTTAAAACTCTTAGAATCTCCTCTTTGGATGGAACAATTGAAAGTTTAGCGTTTAGCATTATCTTCTTCAGAAATTATAAATTTAATATTACTAAAGATAGTTTTTTGATAAGAGATGTTTATATGATCAATATCAAAAGATTTTTTTTAAATAATCATTTAGAACAGTGTGAATTTTTTTTCTATTAAAAGTGATTTCAGCATTTAGTTTCTAAACATTCTATATCGTTCCATTTCCTTCTTCTGAGAGTAACAATGTGGAAATATTTGGTGTTTTTTCTCCTAGATTGTTTTTTGGCAATCTCTTCTTGAGTTTCATAAAGTTTTTTAAGATCTTTTAACTTAGTTTGTATTTATTCTTTTTTTTATATATGTTTTGATTTGCATTCAGGTAATCGATTTGTCTAAGTAAAGATTTTTTTTTTTGTTGGAAGACCAAAAACATTTTTTTCCAATCTCGAAGAATAGAGCCCAAATTCTTAAGGTTGAGCACTAGAGAATCTGCAGGATTATCTAATAATTTGTTTTTCCAATTTTGATTGATAACTTGAATACATGAAATTTCTTTATACCACTACACCATTTTGACCATTTTGCAACTTTTATATCCAGTGCTATGAACTTAAGCAACTATATATCCGTTGGGAAAACGGTGTTGCACATTTGCAACGTATATAAAATTGCTTTCTTTATTTAAAAACTTTATATCCGTTACTGAAGTAGTTTATAGCCGTTACTTAATTTATTAAAGCAACGAATAAAATTAGTTTCAGCAACAAATATATCCGTTGCTAAATTAAATTAGGTTCCGGAAAAATAGAAATTAAATTGCTAAATTCCTTCTAGATTTCTTCACCTGCATATATATATAAATTTTTACACCTGCATCTACTTTGATATTTACACCTGCTTACCATTCCAAGTGAATTAGAAGACCCAATTTATCCATATGGAAGGAGGAATTACAACAAGCAAGACATTTGAATAATCATCACCACCAAAATCATTTCTTATCACCAAGATCGTTTAAAGAAAGAGATTACACAAACAAGAAATGCTATTAATGTTTACCAACATTCTCCTTGTGATGCAATATTTCTTACTATTTTGAATTATCATCGTATGCTATCAAGTTTCTTGTCTCAACAGTAACATAAGGGGGAATGTTTTTTCTTACTTACATGTTTACCTCTCCAACAGTCATGTCCTTGTTTCAAAAGCTCTACTAACTTCTGTCGGCATCACCACCACCACCACCACCCAATTCTCATTGTAGATCCTATGGCTTCATCACAAACACTCGAGCAAAAGAGGCATACCCACAACTTAAACCCCCTAAAGTTCATATTTGATATCTTGGAGATCCTGAATATAGTGACTGAGCATCGGGACTCCGTGCAACATTTAGAACACACCCTGCCAATTAAGAAAATCAGAAATTTTTACTCAAGGAAAAGAATGTATCAAAAAAAAGCTCAGGGGAGAATAAAGATAAGGAAATCTCACCAGTAACCCTAGGCAACGTCCTATTGTAGGTTTACTCATCGGAATCAAAAACAATATATTTCAAACACAACCATCTGACATATTGATACTCCAATGGAGTCTAAAATAATATGCATAACAAAAAAAGTACAAACCTATTTCATAAGAAAATAAATCCAGTGTAACATAACAATTTCATTTACACGTTATAGTAGTAAACGACAAGGTAACTATCCAACTGCGCATGAAAAAATTCTAGAAATCAGCGGAAGTCAGTCTAATACCAATAATCCTAATTTTTCGTTGATTTTTCATTTGTTCTAGGATAAACCAAGAGGCTTCATAGATTTTTGGCATAAAAAGAGATCATTAAAATCTTCAACGCGAAAAACATAAAAAACTGGAAACACTAAAGGCTAAAAGAATAAGGTTCCTAATTAATCTTTGAAGCCAACAAGATTTCGAAATAAATTCTTACACAGACCGAATAAACCCAACAAATCCAACTCATTACCAGAGATGAAAACTCTGTATGAAGTTGATTCATACCTACCTCAAACCCAACTTTGTATGAAATCAAATAACATCCAAAATTAAGATCAAGCTCTCGGAAATGTTAAAGAAGCATAAAATTTAAAGCCTTACAAGACCAATTATTAATAGGAATGAATACAATCACTAAACCAACTTACTCTACACCAGTCGACAATCAAAATCAGTTGTCCTTTGTGTGGTGGAGACCTCCTCTCTAGTAGGATCAGGGACATTAGTAGAACTAGTTTGTGTTGGTAACTCTTCATTAATATGAACAACATCAGATTCACTAGGTTGAGCTGTGTTTTCATTTAATGTGTCACCTGTCAAACAATTGAAAAATATCACACTTAATATCAATAAACACTACAACAAATGATTTGACATTACCCACAAGACAAATGGTTTACGTCTGTACATCTAGGTACAGGAGTACAATGACATGAATTGTTATAAGTTTTGTATTTTTCCTGTGAATCTTCTCTTGCATTTTAGACCTACATACCGAATCTGAAATAAGTACATCATAAAACAGGTGGATAGGCTTAGTCCAAGTAGAGTTCAACCTTGGACGACTTTACCATTTCTGCCGAGATAAATACTAGTTCACTGTATCAGGTATCGAATTTTTGACTGCAACTAAAGAGTTCTTTCTATCTAATGGAAAAGTTTAAAATGGTGTAAAATGGTTTTAGTGGGGGTTTGAACCTTGAACCCATGACCTTCATATAATAGAAATTTCGACTATAGAATATGAGTAAGGTTAGCATTTTAAATATTATCCCTTATCTGCAATTGCAGATAACTCCGTTGTCGGTATTTGAATTGAAAGTTGCATTATTATCAGCATTCATTCATTTTTTCTGAGATAATAAACAATAAAAAAAAAGGGGAATCAGAAATAGAAATAAAGGATGAAGTACTAAAATAAGTGATCAAGTATATACACCATTACTAATAGCGGATTGTCCATGCTAACTACTGTCTGAAACAATAGCTTGTGTTGGCAGCTACTCCTCATGATTAAACTCACCAATATCATCCAAGTTCAACTTCTTTACAAGTCCTTTGCCAAAACAAAACCCACTCTTCTTCTCCAACAATCTAGGACTGTACCTTGTATAAATTAGAGGACTAATCAAACTTTTACTTCTTCTGGTCTTGAATACAGGTTTGTTAGGAGTCATTATATTCTTCATACTACTTATCCTAATGTTTGGGTTGCATACAATCTCGATCCAACTCCATCCTGAACTGAACTAATAGGTGATAAAAAAAAGTTGGTTATGCATTAGTAAGTATAGAAGGTAAGATATGAATTGTCTCTGAGGTCAGACACGTAGAGTAAGAAGAGTATAAGAGGGTGAACTAAAATAACTAGATTACACCAAAAAGGTGAAAGGAATAATAATACCTCATCACGAATATGTGTACAAGCACGGAAAGTCAGCCGCCCATGAACATCTTCCATAATCCTTTCTAGAGTGGGGCGCATCCCGGCTAATGAGTTACTTCTTGCACTGAGATGTTCTCATAGGACTTTTGCTTTCAGAATGTCCACAAGTACTCGCACAGAAAATTGAGATTTGCTTCATGGATAAGTTTCGACCGGAGAGTATTATACAGATAAGTAGACCTGAAGAATTAGATGACATATTCAGTGCAAATATATAATAAACGGTTAGCTGATTCACTAAAGAGAAAGAGCAAAAAAATTGATAAAGTAGAAAATAAAGTTATATTATCTCAAACGATCTGAAATCACAGTTTACACTCGATAGTATGAAAAAACAACTAATATTGTCATTCACTTACTAAGAAAACAAGAGGAATTTTCCAACACAATCAAGACAACTTACAGAGGATCTATCAATGAAGACAAACTTGACACATCCTCGGAGGAATATGGGAAAAAAATAACAAATAGTTGGTGCTCATGAAGGCATACCTGATAACAACTTCAATTAGATGGCTTCCTAAACTACTCAAGAAATAAAATTTTTAATACAAACTAAAAGATTAATTTGATGGAATTCTGATCTCAAGCGCATAAACAATAAATAGACATGTGCAACTTCATTCGATTGGCTCTTAATGCTAGTAAGCAACGAAGTGCTTGTGCTCCTTTTAGAGCCTATGCCACTCTCTGACTGAACAAATGAAACATCCAAAGAGTTGGAGTTCTAATCTAATATCATAGAAGCAGCATCTATAAACTCAGATCCATGAAAAGAGAAAGAAAAAGAAAAAACAACAGAAATGCTTTCTGTTCGGAAATTTACATTTGATTCATTTTCATAACAACATTTAAACAACTTTAAGCATAAGAAAACAGGATTAATCAGCTGAAATGATTCGGAACATCAACAAACTAAGATCTATCTATATACTTTACAAAATTAAAAAGAAACATAGATCCAATTTCCGATCTGAAAAAAATCATGGTCACTGAAGGGGATTACCCATACCCAATAGAATACCTTCGGACGCAAGAGAATTGAGAAAAAAATGAATAGATACTTTCGTTGAAATAGTTGCAATCAACATCACCGCAAAAAATAAATATCCGAAACCATCGACCACCACCAAAACCACACCCAAAAGAAAAGAAAAAAATCAATATCTTTGCCAAAATCAAACACGATAGAAATAAGCAACAAAGTTAGGGTTTGTACCTGATGATAAACCAATCTATCAGATTTATAGTAAATGGGTTTTCGATTTCAGGAACAAAAAAAATAATCTAGGGTTACGAAAATTTCAAAGTTTGGGTTTATAGACCTAGATTTCTGATATGGGTTTTGAGCACCAGGGTTTACAAGAAAATATTTTGATTTCTGGTTTTTGTAGTGAAATAATAGCAGATCTAGAGTTGTTCTCGGGGGGGAGAAAAAAGGAGCGTTGAAACTTGAAAGAGAGAGAAAAACGAGTTGTTCTGAAGCTTCTTCATAAGCGAAATAGATAAAATGGAAAAATAAAAATAATAACCACTAAAAATACTTTTAATAATTTTATTTAACAACAATGCCATGTTTTGCAACGTATATTAGCGTTACACAAACGATGCTTAATTTTTACGAGATAATTCCTAATTAGTAATGGATATCCAGAGATGCTACGAATATTTCGGCACACTTTGCAACATATATAGAAGTTGCAAATTATAAATACAAAACGTTGCAAAAAACAGAATATGGTGTAGTGTACCAAGTATCATGATATTTGAATGTCCCGTTTAACTTTTGATAGGTATTGTCTAAAGTTAACAAAATCGGGCAATGATCAGAACCAACTGCAATTAAATGTTTAAAAGAAGCATTAGGGAATTGCAGATTCCAGTTAGCATTAGCAACTTCTCTGTCTAATCTTTCCCGGATATTAGCTGAATATTTCCTATGATTGTCCGAAGTGAAATCCTGACCAGAAAAGCCAAGGTCTATTAGACCTGCTATTTGAAGGATGTTTGGGTAGTATTCACAATCCTTTGGATTAAAAAGCAGACCCCCTAATTTTTCAGATTGGTTGAATATCAAGGTCATATCCCCTATAAGGACCCAAGATATTAATGAATTGTTAACTTGTTCTGCAGTTTGATATATGAAATCCTAGGCAATGTTCCTGTTAGAAGTGTAAGGACTACCATAAAAGAAGGTGAGAATCTATTTCTTAGATTCAAAATTGGTTTGAACTATAATATTAATCATGTTAATATTCCACTGAACAATGTCAAAATGGAATTCATCTAGCCATGCTACTGCTAAACCTCCTGCTCTACCTATAGGATCCACTATGTGTGAATTAGGATAGTAATATATGAGAGATTTAACAAGCTATTTTTGGGATTTAGTTTCATAAAGGAATAGAATCTCAGGTCTTTCATGATTTATTAAGTCATTTAAGTGATTTTGAGTAAAAGGGTTTCCACACCCTTGTACATTCCATGCTATTAATTTATATATCTAATTTATTTATTATTCAAATTTAAGCTAAAAGAAACTAGATTTGAAAAAAGAAGAACAAGTAATCTCCTAAGAATTAATCAGAAAGACGTAATGTTAAAATCAAAATTAGAAAGCAAGCAATGAAAGAAAATGAAGACAACAAAATTAGGAAAATTTAAAGAATAAGAGAGGAACCTGATTCTTATCATGTTGCTTTGGAAGGGTGATAGGGAGAATGATATTGGTAAATATAGTTCCAGATTCATTTGTTATTCTTTTATATTAGATCCATACTGGTCAATTTGGATCATGTCATCATTACCATTGTCTGAATGAGAAGATGAAGAAAAATCTTGAATTGAAATGCGAAATGCAGGTTTAGTTCCGACAACAAGAGAACCAGAGATATGAGCTAAGGGGTCAAGAGAAGGAGAAAGAAATGGTTGGGTAAAGTTCAACCTAATAGCTGAAGGAAAAGGGAGAAAAATAGGGGAATCAAATGAATCTCTAGCATTTTCGAAAGAGGAAAATGATAGTCTTCTTCCTTGGATAGGAGAAGCACCAGATCTGGGAAGAACCGGGTTCGAGATATCCTGAAGCAAACCCGAGTCAGGAATGGGGCAAGAATAGGAGAAACGGAGAGACTCACCCACCTGATTAATAACAAGAGTATTGGCTTGACTCAGATCAACAGAAGAACAAAAGAGATGATTAAATTTTTCAGGAAGATTGAAAGGGTAAGCTTTCTTTCCTAACACCGAATCATTTTCTAGTAGCATATCCGCATCTGGAGAAGACTCTAGAGAAGCACCCGAGTTATTAACCAAGCTATTAGACAGATTTGGATCAACATAAGACACATTAGCTTCAAAGAGACTATGAAAAGTTTCCTTAACTCCATCAGTGCCCATGAATCTCTCGACAAAATATTGGTTTCCTTTATAATCCACATTGTCCTTTGGATTCCATATTTTAACCTGAACATCATTCAATAAGTGCTTCACCCATTGGTTCAGCAGCTCCACCTTTTTGACTTTACCTGAAAAACTCTCGTCAAGTGTACCCATTCCAAATTTCATTCCGATCAAATGATCCGCAGCTGCCAATACATCTCGTGGTAACAAAAATGTCATCTCCAGGATAAGGAGAATCCACTGAAATATCATAGATATCTTTTAATACTCTAATTTATCTAATAGCAAAAACTTCCTCTTTGTGTACAAATCTTAGACATGCAGAGCAAAATTGTGATGGGAGATTCAGGTAATTGATGTAGATTTCAGTTACAGGATATATCCCCACCTTCACTAATAGTTTATCAATCAAAGGTTTCTCCACATTTACCCACAACATCACCTTGGGATTAAAATCATAACTGGAATAAGCACTACACGAACAAACTCTAGCCACTCTTCTCAGCTTGCTAGCAATTAAACCTATCATTTCTTGACTTATATGTTCGTGTTTGTATTTAAATTGAGGCCCAAATTGGAGTTTCTTTTACAAGAGCTGTAGAGATTTGCATACAAGGATAAGCTATAATTGCCTCCAAAACATTGTCATAAGGGTACCAGTGACCATTAGAAGTGACCCAAATAAAATCTTCATAAGATTGGAAAAAGATGATGTAATTCCCCAATTCGGTAGGTAGGGTTCACCGAATAGAATATGAGTAATGGTTTGTCTTTTTCTAAAACCGAGGCTTTTTCAGCACAGTTGGCTCCAGAGTTGGCAAAAAGCTCTACAGTTAAATGTGCTCGGACGGGAGTAATCCAGGGATGGGTACCTCTCAGGAACCTGCTGCTGGATGACCATAGCAATGCCCGTTGAAAACCCCATATTGCCGGATGACTTCAATGGCTAAGTGAGGACAGTACCGATGAAGGGTCGAGTCATTAAAATGTTATCAGGGCCGACGATGGGTCACCTTCCGAGGGTGAAAAAGTACGCTGGACGGGGTGTGCCGGTACTGGTCTTATGGGTGGCAGGGAACATCGGAAATCTGGGCTTGAATATATTCCGGAACCAAGGACGACTCCAATTTAAGGTGGTGGTATTGTAATACCCCAATTGTACATGTAGGGTTCGCCGAATGGAATATGAGTAATGGTTTGTCCTTTCCTAACACTGAGGCCTTTTTTAGCACAGTTCGCTCTAGAGTTGGCAAAAAGATTTACAGTTAAGCGTGCTCGGACGGGAGTAATCCAGTAATGGGTGATCTCCCGGGAACCTGCTGCTGGATGACCGCAGCGGTGCCCGTTAAAAATCTCACACTGCCGAATGTCTGCAGTGGCTAAGTGGGGACAGTGTCGGTGAAGGGTCGGGTCATTACAGATGATAAAAATATTTGGGTCCACTTCTCAGATTTGAAAAGGAATATTAGGGCCCCATAAATAAGAAATATCTCCTCTGATCTTCCATGGCTTGAACACTAAGATAGAGAAAACTTTTGCTAGAATGCTGTGATTTTTAATTCCAAAACCTCTAATAAATTCTAGAGGAGTTGGTAGAATGCCTACATGCATATGATTTGCAAAACGCTGAGCCAAAGATGATCCACTGAGATGTTGGTATATATTGTCTTCACCGGCTATAATAAACAAGATAAGAAGTGCAACAAAAAGAAAAGACTAAGAAAACAACCAAGAAGAAGAGAAGAGAAGAATGCAGAAGAAAATGAGAATAAGAGCATTTAAAATGAAGTTAGAATAAAATAAGGCACATAGTTAAAATGTAGCTCGTGAATGAAATGTAACATTTAGCACAAAGAAGCTAACCATTAAACATAAAAAAATCTCCAATAAACATGAGACAGAAAGAAAAAGAGGGATTAAGCCATCTAAGGAGAATGCTATATCATAACGTACGAGGTCAAACAATGAGTCATTCTAGGAAAGCAAAGGACAATACTAGGAATTGGGATAATAAAACTATACATTTTTGATATTTTGAATTTAAGCTAGAATCCAAATTGACAAAAGAATAAACCGTATGGTAAGCAAAAATACACCGGACCCCCCAAAGGAAAAAATGGCTTATAATAATAATTGGGTAATAAGAGATTGGAACCCGACCGAGAATTTATAAAGAAAATATGCAATGATTCTGGTAGATAAATGAAAAGACTACTGTTAATTAGTGAAAGCACTAATATGGGGAAATCGGGAAACTTTATGACAGGAAAAAAGAGTAAATGCAGTAGTTGAACCGAATGAAACCCTTATAAAGACTAACTAGAGAGATTAATATCAAATCCATTTTCATTCTTATCTACGAAAACGAAGAAAAAGAAAGGAGAAAGATTTAAGAGAAAATGGTCTGCCTACACTTGCCAGTTCCAAATGATGTTGTTGTTTCATCAACTAAGGGGATACGCTGCAGAGAAGGAAAACTTCATCGAATTCAATACTATATGTGTTATGTGTGTGGTAAGGAACCATTCATACACCCCAAGAAAGGTAAGTTACTAGAATTTTGCAATTTGTCACCAGAAATTAAAAAGGAAATGGGCAAACAAAAAGAGAAAAGGATTAGGGTCATGTTAGAGGGACCGGGTCCAGTTGAAGTTCCTGTCTTAAGGGAACAAATGCCACCAGGCTTTGACTATGTTTATGTGGATGTTCTTGCTGAGCAATATCTACATAGGAGAGTTCTTTAGAAGATATTAAAAGCGTACAATGATATCAAGTCTTACTATATAACCTGAAAGAATAATTTTCATCGGTCGGCAGAAGTTTAAAGTTTAATGTATTATGGTATTATATTTTAAACCCGAATCTGTAATTATATGACAATGTGTGTTTAGATATCTTTTAATGAATGTTGATATTGGTGTTTATATTTATTATGGATGATGTTATTGGTGTTTAGATTTAATAAGGTTTAGTGAAATGTCAAAAGCAACATCAGAGAAAAGAAATAGGAATCCAAGAAAAGACACAAAAGATCCATAAGAAGAGAATAAGAAAGTTATGAAACCACACATTATATAGAAAAATTTAAGAGATTATAAGGACTAAATTCAAAGAAGACCTGAGAAAATCCAAGGAGGCAAAACAGAGCTAGGGAGAAAAATTCAACAACAATTTGAAAGGATACGAATAAAAAGGTAACCAGAGGAGCCCAGAAAAGCGAAAGAGGTGAAGAAACTGATAGAAAGACTATATAAATTAAATTAGCTAAGAAAACATAAATTTTGAGTCAATTAAAACAATGCTCTGTGAATGGCAGAAATGTAAATAGGTAGTAGAATGGTTTGAGATGCAAATGAATGTATGAATGAATAATATAGGATAAAAATCAGACAAATTTATAATCCTCAAAGGGTACTTTCAGATGAATGAAAACCAAAATTCCAGTAATGAATCATATTATGAAACTAATAGAAACTATATTCCTTCTATCTCCCCTCCTCCCTCCCAAACTAAGGATGAGAAACATGGATGAATTACTCAGAAGCCATTAGTAGAGAGAAAAAAGAGAAAATGGTGAAGGGGAGAAAGAAAAGAGAAAAAGCCGTTTGAATGGGATGAATTTAAATAATACATTCTAATTATTAGTGCTTAACTTCTTATATTAATGCTTAACTGCTTATATAATTAAAGATGAACCTTTTTTAAAAAAAAATAAATAAATAAGAAAAACAAAATTAAAATTAAAAGTAGATAATTTTTTTAGATTTAACTTAAAAATACAAAAAAATAATAATTATATAGGTACCAGTTACCTAAGGGTATCCAACAGAAAGAACTATCAAGAACCAAGGTAATATGACGACCCGACTAAAGGACCTGCTTAGACAATAAAACAACAACATATATTTTAAAGTCTCACAATCTAGGTCATCTACTAAATATATCCCGAAATAGATCCACGTTCTATGATATATATAGTTGGAAATTTCTCAAATGATATAAATAAAATAGTACTAGGAAGTAACTCGTGCTAAGCACCGGGCAGTAATTAATCTGTATGCTTTGAGCGTTTTTAATAAGCTCTTTTTAATGAATTTTCTAATTAAAAGGTTTATTGTAAGCTATTTTTTTTAATATGGTATTTCCATTGTTAATTGTATGATTAACTTGTTGATTGCAACGTCGACAACAAATTGTGCAACATCTTATTTTATTTTATAGCCTTGCAATAAAATGGAAGAACAACTAATAAACTTTCATATCCATCATGATATCCTATTTTAAAGTAAAACAGAGATTTACCGAAACAAATCACAAATATTACTTTTACTTATAATTTGTAAATAAAATTAACATTTTTCATCATTTTCAGTGTTACATACAACTAACACAATTATTAGTTTTCGTAAAATCATGTTATACAAACAAAGATATGTCATCTTTCTTTCTGTGTATGAAACCACAATAAAAGAATAAACATATGAAGAATACAATTGAAAGTAAAACAATTACGTACCAAATGAAGTCACAAATGTATGAGTAGATTTATATTTATGGACCAAAAATATTGATCAGTAACCACCATTCCGCCCCGAGTTTCGGCTCAGAACTAAGTAATTTACCAACTTACCCGAGAGTGACTCCACAAATTTGAACCATTTCTTTTCACACCTATGACATTTGATGATTATATGGTATTTATATTTTCGCTAGAGTATGTGGAAGTAAGTAAGTTCTGGTCCAAGAGCTTTTTGTGGTTTCGGGTTGCTTGCTCATTCAAATTTTATGCTAACAGTTACTTGAAAGAAAAACTCAAGTTAACACTAAATGTTTTACTGATGTTAACTTAAAAATGTGTGAGATTTCTGGGTATAACCCTTTATAAAATAATTAGTAGCCAATAACTCTAATACTTAATGTCATTGACTATCCACTCTCCTGTATGACCTATGAACTGAGATGAATAGAAAAATCAACATATCAAATACTCAGTATTACCTATGTCGTTATAATTGCCGCATCCTTTTTTTTTTCTTGTCTTATAAAACCTTATCCTACAAAGGAATAAGTAGTTCATCAAAAAAATAAAAGAATAAGTACACAATTCAATGAATCCATGCTTACCATTATAACCATTCATAAGTTTTTATCATCTCATATCAAGAATATAATTATATGATAATCCTCTTTTTTTTAATCATCCTCTCTTTTTTTAATCGTATAATGTGTCTGTTCTTATGGCTTTAGTGGTCCCTTGTATTTACCTCTAATTATAACACTAGCATCGCAAAACATATCCAGAATTTCCTAGCTCACTATATCCAACTCGAAGATGAAACATTACAAACCACCGATAACAACCAATCTATAAATAAAATCCACAAATACCAACATAGTTTAAAGAAGATTACAGATATGGTTTGATAGGTTCCCCTCGAATCCCCCAGTAGAAAGGAAAACCGTTTTCACAATCTGCACATGGCAACACAGTTTTGATTGGTGCATTGTAACATGCAAAGTAATGCCTAAACTATTGGAAGATACTAATATTGAAACCTTATGAGTATATGGCTTCCTAGAGATGGTATTATATTGAAAATTACTCAAAGATAACCTTTAATTACTAATATGTGATGAGTATAATGGGGTTACAATTTAAACTAAGATGGATAATTTTTTTTTGGTACCTCCAATAGTAGACCTTATGTCAGAGTTTCAAAATGTAAAAAACGTACGACTAAAAACTAAACCATTAATACATCTTTCTCGATATAACAATAATGTGCTATCAACGTATATCATGGTGTATACATACAGATATTACAATAAAGGAAAGAAACTTAATTAATGTTACTTTGAATCCTTGTTAATGTTGTGATAACATCCATTGGGCAATCTGGTATTTGCATCTCTTAAGAGTACTTTTAAATTTAAGTCTATTGGGAAGCTGTTGATTGATAATTTATGCATTTTCTGTCTCTAACATCTCAATTGTACTTTAGTAAAAAAATAGAATTATCTAAGAATCAATATTTGTGTAACGAATGACACCACGAAAACAAGAAAATAAAATTAGCCCCCAGAATCTACTAACAAAGTCTTATAATGTGTTATGTGATACTAATTTCAATTTCATTACCAAGATACCTAAAGTATGCGTTGTTTGCCTTCTAACGGACCATTGACATCAATTGTTAGGATTTTTTTTGTACCCAAGCATCTTAGACTCACCGTACTAAGTTTTTTAAGTATGAAGCCTCCATATATAGTTGAGCAGTATCTTTGACCCTTAATTGGTACTTGGCACTTGGAGGAAAATTTTGATTCAAAGACGTATCCGCATAAGTTCTATAATAATTTTTTTTTAAGTAAGGAGTATCCATTATCTTGTATTAGGCAAGACAAATTCTAATAAGATTAATGCAAAATTGCAACTGACTGTAAATCCCATCTAAACAACAGGAACATATGATACATAGGAAAAAACCAATTCCTTAAAACCATCAAACAAAAAGAAAAACAGTTACTTGAATCTTAGGCTCATCACTAAAAGAAATCACAAAATCAACCCCTGCAACTGAAAATCACAAAATCAAAACCATAAGTAAAAGGAAAATAGAAAAGAAAATAACTGAAAATAAAAATAAATAACTACCTAAATCTTAGACTCAATGCTACTGATGGTTCACAAAACAGTAGAGTGAAATTTTGTGATGAATTTGTGCTTTGCATTTCCACAAACAGGTAAAGTGCATCAGGTTTGCTCTATGAAAATAACCAAAAAATGAACCCTGAACTTTGTAAGAACTTAGAATTTGAATGAAGAGTAAACTGCAATGTTACATCAATAAAAGCTCATTATCAACTTTAGAGATGTCGAAAAACTGGATAATTTTTAAACATAAAGAAAACTATGGGGTTAACCAAAATTTCAATAAGGAAAGTTACGACATCAAACTAAATTAACAACTCATTAAGAAATTATACCCAACAAATTCAAGTTACAATATGAACAATTTTTAATACTTCAGATACAACAAACGAACATGTGATTTCAATTTGCATAAAAAAAAAAAAAAAAAAAAAAAAAAAAAAAGTTAAAAAAAACTAAAATCACCATTATGAACTTCATCTTTTACCATTTAAACAACCAAGTTATCATCATTATTTGATAAACAATATATCTCCTAAAAAATCACGATCAAGTAAACCACCAAAAATCTTATTTGACATAATTAGTCATGAGAAAACTGATGTAATCGTTAGATTGTGTTTTGGAATGATTTAGCAACAATATTTTGGGTAGTAATCATCTATGAACTTATTCAAGGAGAAGATTTGGAGCAGCAACATTCAAAATAAAAAATAAAGTGGAGGGTTTAATTAAGGTTGTTCACGAAATGAGGGTTCGAACGGTTTGTTTTGTTGGAAGAATGGAGAACGATTAGTTGAATCTTTTGATAGAAAGGTGGACCGTTGAAGGTGTAAATGTAGTGTAACAATATACTGTTTTTATAATTTTGTGGGACCACAATCAATGAAAGAGCTTTATTTTTTAATACTCTCACCACAACTTACCACATCATCAAAAGGTAGGACCAGAATAAATGTGGTAACAATATTTGGTTTCAATTATAATATATAAAGATATTGGTTTTTACAATATATAAAATCAAAATATACAAACGTAAAAATATACCCAACATTTCTAGTTCGATAAAGCGTTAATCTATGGAAACGAATATCTTCATGTGTACCATCACTTCTGATAACTGAAACTAAAATGGAAACGAGTGACGACATCATCCCAAGAAGGATGCTCAGTGGACACATACAACTTTTAAGTAATCAATAAAATGCTTCACAGTTCAAAAGAACAATAATTTAAAGAGACAATAATAAATTAGAACATTCAACAATTTAGGCATTAAGAAGCAAAGTATTATCCTAACTTCGCCCTTCTCAATGAAGAAAGCGTATTAGAACAACCCAACCCCTCTAATAAACCCCTTCCATATAAAGTTCTCATACAAACCAAGATTCAATGAATTACCATCAAGATTAGATAGTTAGACAAACAAGTATAATATGCACACGAGTAATTTCCTCAGAATAAAATAATATATATATATATCAAAACAAATGAATTATCACCTTATTAAATAATATCGAAACATATGAATTACCTTCCTACTATATTATTAATAAATATAATATTATAAGAGATGAATTACCATCATATTAATAGCATTGAGACAAATGAATTACCGCCATATTAGATAGTATTCAAACGGATTACCGCCCTACTCAACTAGCAAGAACATGTGGGGAGACCACATACACTCCTTGCATGGAAAACCACACAACGCATATCGCACACAAACACATTCACAGAAAATACCATACTACAGATATAAGAACAGTAAAATACTTAACGAATACGGGAAGGTTGTAAGAGTTCCCACCTCTTTTGATGACAAGCCATGCCTACCTCGAGGCCATCAATACAATGGTTCATCCTTTGAATCGATCATTATTAATACAGACTAATTTTTAATCATACAAGCATAGAATAAATCCAATAGGCTCACACAATATTCATAACAAAATATCATACAGGTTCACAATTAATAGTTATGTGATATAACTATTACTTTTAATTCTATTAATGGTTCCATAACTTGGTGTTTTCTAATTTTATCATAAATAAATATCTACTAATTCAAATTAGATTAATTAGGTGTTATTGGAAAGCTCTCGCGAAACTCTACAACTGTGCAGAGGGAACCAAAAGCTAGTTTACATCGTAAGTGTCCAAATATCCAAATTAAGAAATCTGATCATAACCCAATCCGCGGACTGTCCCGGACCGCACCGCTAACCCCATTTGGATCAACCCATGAACCGGTCCATAAACCGATCCGAATTGGTTCGAATCAGCTGAGTCAGAAATCTAACTCAACTAACTCACTCATCTTCTTCACCAACACTTAGCCAAGTTTACTAACTTTTCAGGTTTGACACCCTGTTTTCTAATGATCATAATTCTTTTATCTCTTAATATCTCTTTAGAATCAAGGGACCCTCCCCTGCAAGTTATACCTACTGAGTGTATGTTAAATTTTTTCTCTAACCTATCCTAAAACGATCATTAATATGATCACTCACAACTGATTTTACAAATTCATGCACAACGAGTCATTTTTCAAACATCCATAAATCATTCAATTCTCATTCAAATTGAGCAAAATAAATTTCTATAGAAATAAGGGAGACTCACCTATAAGTTTCATGTTTTATCCGTAGACTAATTTACGACCAAAGGTATCTTAGAAAATCTCTAAATATAGAAAAGCGAACACGCAAAGTACATAAAATCATGATTAATATCAAACTATCATGTTGATTATAAACTATAAACTATAGTCAATTATTAACATTACTTTTGGTTAATAAGTGACTTCGTAATCATCACCATTCTTCATTGTAATTGTGAGAGAATTAATTCTGAGGTACGCGTGTCCAAAAAACTACGGGAGAAGTAACGAACTACGACGAAACGAGAAACACTGGAACAAAGCCTTTTAAAGCATTAAATTGATAGCTGTAAACACGAAAAAATTTGAAACTGACAACATTAATGCATGACTGACACGATGGTTGCGGGAAAGTAAGGCACACTACTCAAAACAGACAACATTAACTACTCGACTGACAACATGTTGCGAAAAATTATGGCTCAATAAAGAGTAATAATAAGTATTGATGCATGACTGACACGTATCGATTTTACAAGCTGCGGAACAAAAAGAACTAAAGCATGACGTTTCACTTTAAAGGGATACGTGTTCAACATGCTATGATTCAATTAAGATCGCAACACTGATCCCAATCCAGAAATATTAATTTAACAAGACTTCAGAAGAGCTGCGGGATAATCAGTGAGAAATCACGAAAAACAAGCAGTATGCATACTAAGACTTGCGGGAGAAACGACCAAGCCTTGCGGAAATCATAAATAAACTTTGCGGGACTGTATATCGCACCAAGAATGGATAAGAATAAACAGGTGGAAAGGTAGATTGGTGGGACCTGTCAAATTGGCTATAAATACCAAACTCATAAACTGGAAAAGGGGTTGGAAAAAAAGGAAGAAAAATAAGCTAAAGACGTTGAAGTAATAACAAAGAGTATAAGTATGAACTTATGTAAATATTTAAGTTCGTTTATATAATTATGTTCATGATATTATAACATATCAGTTATTTGATGTATCTTATGGTAATGCACAATAAAATGTATACAAATCTTTTCTCGTGGATGTAGACAGTTTGACTGTTGAACCATGCAAACTTTTGAGTCAATTTATCTTAAGTTATTAGTTTAATTCTCATTGTTTAAATGATCATGAGAGTTGATTTCATGATAAGATATCATACAAAACTATGATTTAAATACTTTTGGTTGTGATCCAAAATCGAACAGATTTTTGGTAATCACAATTTGGCGCTAGAAACAGGGAAGAAGTAAAGAATTTATTCTACCTGTCAGAATTTTTGTTGGGAAAATTTGAATCGTGTTTTGTTTAAAAATTCTTCCCTTTAAAATACAATGATTAAGTTTCATATGAAAAATTGTATATATAATTTTACTCAATAAATCAGTTGATGAATGTATAAATTTGGTCGTTATGGTCATATTCTTTATTTTTATTGTCTTATACTCTCCACAAATATAAAATTATCAAGGATTTTCTTCAAGTTTGGTATTAATTTGTTTCCACATCAACTTACAAAACTTTTACTAAATTACAAAGTCATCTGTTTTGGGTGTGATACGTTAAAACTAATTATATTATTATCTTCCAGTCAAATGGTATTGCAAATTTATTGAGAATGATAAAATCTCGTGAAACACATAATTTATTATCTGAGCTCTTATAGAATACTGGTAAAGAAATCCCTACAACAACACAAGACAGAGCTTAGAAGAAATTACAACATCTCAAAAGGATTCACAAAAATGAGGACAATGTCACATAGAAACATCCAAGATCAAGATGCCAATTCAGGAAATCAAGGGAGTAATGCAATAGAGGCTCCTAAACAAAGGGAAATGCTGAGAGATTCACAAGAGCAACCACCCATTAATGATCATATAGACAATTCTGAAGATCACTCAAATAGTCGCTCATGTGAGGAAAATTCTCAAAATAATATTGATCACATCCAACAATTAATGGAAGAAATGGATGAGATGCGCAAGGTACAACAGACTTGTCTGGAACAAATTGCACTTTTAACCAGAGAAAACCAAGTACTCAGAGAAAAGGCCCAGTATGGTACAGAACCATTTACAACAAGAACACGGGGGCAAGAAGTAAGCTCCAGTGGACTTACAGGAAGGAAGGGGAGATCCAATAACGATCAAAGAATAATGGTAGTAGAACTCACACGCCAGCGGAATGAACCAGATAAATTGAATTTAGATGGTTCAATATTGCAAAATGACAGGTGGAAAAAATGCTATGAGAATATCGAGCAAATGCGCGAAGAAATAAAGAATTTAAAAAATAAATAGGGCGGACGATTATAAGAAGTGTTAAAAGAAGCTAGACGAACGCCATTGGCGCCGCACTTGGCATATGCCCCAATACCGCATGAGTGTAATACTCCCATTTTTGAATGCTAGGATAGGACAAAAGACCCAACAACCCATCTGAAGTATTACAATCGCATCATGACACGTTGGGATCAAGATGAAGTAGTTATGTGTCGGTTTTTTCCCTTGAGTTTGAAAGGTATAACTTTGGCGTGGTATGACAATTTACTAGAAGGGATGGTGTATTCTTACACGCAGTTGACCCGTAAGTTCTTAGAAGCATACATGTACAACAAGCCCGCAGATGCGGGGATGGATAAGCTATACTCACTTGCCTCAACGACAGAGGAAACCATCCGTGATTATACAGATCGATGGCAGACGATCTGTCAAGCAGTTGGTGATGTAACTCCCGAAGTCGCTATCAATAGTTACAAATGGGGAATAGCCAATCGAGAAAGCCAACTCTTTATTGATATTTATAATATCAATCCAAAAAATAAAAGATATCTCAGAGATATTATTGAAAAGTGTGCAAGATTACAAGATATTCATAGGCAACATCCGAGAATAATATCTCAGCAACAAGGAAGTGCAAAAAGAGCCAATTCTATAGAGCCGTCATCCGGATCCGGGAAGAAGTTTGCGGGAAAAACTCCAAACATTGAATCAAAGCGAGCCAAGATTGAAGAAAGAAGAAAGTTTGTCCAGCAATTTGAGGAGCGAATTTTCACTAAACTAAACACTCCTTATTCAGAAATTTTAAATGCAATAAAGAATAGACAAGATTTTCAATGGCCACAGTCAAAAGAGCGACAACCCGAACATACAAAGAATTCCAAGGATTATTGTGAATACCATTGCTATCGTGGTCATTCCACAAACCTATGCAGGGACCTAATAATATAAGTACAAAGGATGATTGATGCAGGGGAGTTAAAAGAATCTATTCAGCTGTCTGACTTCACACCAAGGTTTAATAAAAGAAAAGCTGTTAATATTCCTCAGAATAATTAAACTATTAACATGATTTCATGTTCTGAATCGGACCAGACATCCATGAGTGCGTCTATTGACAAAAAATTGCATAAAAGGGTTCGCAGTCACGAAGTATTCAAGGTTGCGGGAAGATTTACTGAGTTTGGGAAGAGTGGATGGCATCCCCATTAACTTTTTCTGTAGACGAAGTGGACCAAGAGATTGAAATGCACAATGATCCGTTGGTACTCACATTGCCAGTATCTGGATGGAATATAAGGAAGATTCTTATGGATGGGGGCAGCTCTCTTAATGTTTTGTTTTATGATACCTTTCAGAAGATGGGGTTAAAAGATGATCAGCTAATGCCATCATGCTACACAATTTATGGGTTTAACGGATTAGCTTCAAAACCGAAAGAGGAAATCTTGCTTGATGTTGCAGCTGGACCAATAAGTATACTGACTAAGTTCAGTATAGTGGAGTCTCCATATCCGTACAACGCCATCATTGGTAGACACTGGGTCCACCAATTGAAAGGAGTAACATCAACGTATCACAATACTTGCAGTTTCCAACACCGCAAGGGGAAATGGAGATAAAAGGAGATCAAAATGAAGTAAAATCTTGTAAGAACGACAACAGAAGCAACAAAATAAGAAAAAAGAGCGTAAGATGAAGGCTAAAGAAGAAGCCTTGAACCAATATATAATTAAGACTACGGGAAATAAAGCAATAAATGAAGCAAATGAAGGTAGTACAATAAAGGAGAGCACGCCAAAATTGATGAAGGTAGTCTTCCAGCATAACAATCAAAGGGGGCTCCCACACTTTTAGGATCTCCCAAACCCACCTTTACATCAATCGAAGAAACTAAAAATATCAATATTGGAACAAAAGAATTTCCTAAGATGATAAAAATTGGAACATTGATGGAAACAAAAAGGGAGTATAATTTGGTTATGCTGCTAAAAGGTTTAGAAGAGATTTTTTTATGGAAGATGAAGGACATGTCGGGCCTCGATCCAAATATTGTACGGCATGAATTACATATATCTCCGGAATCTACGCCTTTTCGGCAACGCATACGTAAAGTTACACCTCAACATCATGTGCCAGTTGAAAGAGAATTAAAAAAGCTTATGGATACAAGATTCATTCGAGAGGTGCGGTATCCAACTTGGATTTCAAACATGGTGATAGTACCAAAAAAGAACGACGAAGTAAGAATTTGTATTGACTTCACCAATTTAAACAAGGTATGCCTGAAAGATAGTTATCCGCTTCCCAGCATTGATCAATTGGTGGACGATGTTGAAGGTCATGAGTCTTTATCCTTTATGGATGGACAATCAGGGTACAATCAGATTGCTCTAGCTGAAGAACATCAAGAACACACTGCGTTCTTCACTCTGCATGGATTATACTGTTATACCAGAATGCCATTTGGGCTGAGAAATGCAGGAGCAACTTATCAACGGCTCGTAGATGCAATTTTTAAACCATGGATAGGCCGCACACTCAAAGTTTATGTAGATGATATGCTGAAAAAAAGTAAATTTTCAAAGGATCATTTACAAGATTTGAAGAGATATTTGAAGCCCTACGAAAATACAGAATGAAAGTTAATCCCAATAAATGCATTTTTTGGGTTACGTCAGGGAAATTTTTGGGGTACTTAGTCACCAAAAAGAGGAATTGAAGTCGATCAGGCAAAGGTTCAGGCCATTGTTGATATGCCATCTCCGAGGAATGTTAAAGAAGTACAGATATTAAATGGTTGTTTGGCCGCACTCGGAAGATTTATTACTAGATCATCGGACAAATGTAAGCCCTTTGTTGATGCATTGAAAAAGAAAAAAAAATTGAATGGAATGAGGCTTGTGAGCAAGCTTTTTCAAGTATTAAAGTTTATCTTGCCACATTGCCTGCATTACAAAAACCAGAACCTGAAGAGGTGCTTGCCTTGTACAGAGCCGCAACGGAAGATGCTGTAAGCGCGGTATTGGTGCGAACAAATGAAAAGGTAGAAAAGCCCGTATATTAAATCAGTAAAACTTTCAACCTCGCAGAAAGAAATTACACAAAAATCGAACAATTAATTTTAGCACTAGTTTTTGCTACCCAGAAATTACGCACATATTTTTTGACACACTACGTGCGAGTACCAAGTAAAGCTCCGTTGGAGTCTGTACTGAAGAATGTGGGAAAAGTGGGGAGAATAGTAAAATGGAACGCACAACTCGAACAGTTCCACATATTATTCGATCTACAAACTGCGCAAAAGTCGCAAGTCCTGGCTGATTTCCTTGCATATTTTCCTTTAAATGATGATTTTGAAATTCAAGGGTTGCCCGGATTCGAAGAGGATGATCCTCAGGATATCCTAAGCTCCGTAAATTCCCGAAGATGGGAAGTATTTGTTGATGGGGCCAGAAACAAAGAAGTTGCTGGAATTGGAATTGTAATCACGACTCCTACAGGGGATCGAATGATACATTCATTCCGACTAGAGTTCGATGAAACATACAAATAATATAGTGGAGTATGAGGCTGTGGCTCATGCCCTTAGGCTCATCATTGAATTGGGGATAAGCGATGTCCGGCTCACAAGTGATTCACAATTAGTAATTCGACAGATTGAGTTAAAATATCAAGCTCTTGATGAAGACCTGGTAGAATACAAAAATCTTGTGCAAAGATTGGCGCTTCAGGTTCCAATTATAACCTTTCGGCATTTGTCCAGAGATAAAAATCATCATGCTGATGCATTAACATTTATTTATTCAATGATAAGGGGTCAGAATACATCAGCAACAAAAATTGGGCGTATTTATGAACCATCAATCAAGTTGTGGGCAGTTGAAAATGTTGAAGAAGATATCGAAGATGCAGTTGTACAAGATAATGCAAGTTTCCCATAAAAAACAGAAAATAATTTAACCAGAGAAGATTGGAGAATTTCAATACATCAATATTTGCAAAATGGGGTATTACCTGCAAGCGCTAAAGAGGCAAGAAAGGTGCAATCAAAGTCTGTGAATTACCAGTTACGGGATAAAATCCTGTACCGCAAATACTTTTTAGGGCCTTTACTTCGATGTTTATCACGAGAGCAAGGGCAAAGATTCTCAAACATATACATTATGGAGATGCGGGAAATCATAGTGGAAGACGATCATTGGCTTTAAAAACAAAAACCCAAGGATATTATTGGTCATTTATGCATAAAGACGCAGAAAACATGGTAAAAAGATGTGAAGAATGTCAATGCTATGCGAAAAGAATAAAGACTCCTGCAACAGAATTAAATTCCGTACTCAGCTCCTGGCCATTTGCAAAATGGGGGATAGACATTGTTGGATCGTTAGTGGAAGGTACTCAAAAAAGAAAATACTTGATTGTGGCTACAGATTATTTCACTAAATGGGTTGAAGCTAAAGCTCTTGCACACATTAGAGACACTGATGTTTTTAAATTCCTATTTGAGAATATAATCTGTAGGTTTGGGATTCCAGTAGCCATAGTCTCGGATAATAAACAACAATTACAAGGGAAAAATATAGATATGCTTTTCGAAGCATTTAACATTCAAAAGAATAAGTCTACTCCACTCTATCCGCAAAGTAATGGGCAAGCTGAAGCAGCAAATAAAACAATTACTGGGAATTTGAAGAAAACTCTTGATGGCCATCATAAACGGTGGTGTGAACAACTTCATAATACATTATGGGCATACCACACAACAAGAAGGGAATCCACTGGAGAATCACAATTTATTCTTACTTACGAAACAGAAGCAGTTATTCCAACAGAAGTTATTTTACCCACTACAAGAACAAAAGCATGGGAGAAAAATTTAAATTCAGATTTAGTGCTTGAAAAGTTGGATAACTTAGAAGAAAGAAGAGAAGTTACACTTCAAAAAATGGAAAATTATCAAAGAAGATTGGCGAGGGAATACAGTAAAAAAGTAAAGTTGCGGAATTTTGTGGAAGGGCAGTATGTCCTGCGGCAGATCCCGGAATACCAAAGAGACAAGAAAGCAGGAAAATTTGCACCTACATGGGGAGGACCTTATATTATACAAGGCATTGCGGGACAAGGATCATATCATTTTTGGAATATGGATGGAGGAATTTTACAACATCCGTGGAACGCGCAATATCTTAAACCATATTATCATTAATCAATAACGCAATTGGGCAATAGTTGACGCTCATAATAGGTAAAGCATATCAAATGTAATCTCTCTAGAAGGTCCAAGAAAATGTTTCTTACTATAGAATTTTTTGCTATAAAGATATCTAACGTGAAATTGATTATTGTACCAGGTAGTCTAGACTTCGGGAAGTATTCACAATCAGCAATGCATTTTTACAACAATTTGGTTTCATATTAGATAAAGCTACAAATGCAACCTCTCTAAGAAAATCCTTGTGAATGTCTATGAGTGTGTGCCTACTGGATCTTTTGCCAACATGGGTGCCTAACGTGATATTAATTGTTGTATCTTTCTCTATTTTAGGAGACCTTAGGGACCGCATCCTAATTTCCTCCTGGCCCGAGAGAAGTTAGACATGTGTTACACCCACAATATAACTCAAGGTACAAAATTTCCTTGCGGTTAAATAAATCACACTCGTATATGAATTAACAATTAATATATATTCAAAATCTGTTTTGCAGGGATAAAATCACAAGGAAAAGTGAAAATGCAACTATAATCTAAAGATAAAGAAGAACGAAACAACAGTAAAGAAAGCTAAGTGCGGGAAGAACGCCTTCAAAATGAGGATTTTCTGGAACATTTCTGCGCTTGTAAACTTTTGTAAATCCATCAGCTTGTACTTGGTCAAGGGTGTTATTGACCGCTTGAGCAATTTTAGCTTTAGCTTCGATTCTTAACCATTTAATATAAGTTTTTCTATTTTCAATCTCCACTTTGAATTGATTTACTTCAGTTTCGCAAGATTGGACTCTTGACTTCCAGAATGTTATCTTTCCTCTTTCAGTAGATAAATCCCGAATAAGGGTCTCATTCTTTGAAGCTTCATGTTTTAGAGTATCTTCAACACTTTTAACCTTAGAAGATAAAAGATCAACTTGAGCAAGCGCTTCACTGACCTTCGTAGAAGCAAGTTCTAGCTGGGTCTGTGCTTCGTTAGCTTTAATTGAGGCTAGTTTCAAATGCTTATTGAGTTCTTCTATCCTGGCATTTGTCGCAATAAGCTTTTCCTCAGCTTTATCAGCTCTAACAGTTGCATCCTTAAATTTTTCTTCAAAACCTGAAACAAAAATAACGGATTAATCAATGCGGGAATAATATTGAATTTTAGGCTTGCGGTAAAATGGGATATCTCTTACGAGGGATTCAAACTCTACTAATTCACGACCCATCACACCTTTTGTAATATCAAGAAAATCATATTCTCCCAAAATTTTGTTGTAATTGGTCTTGAGTTGTTCAAGATGCTTTTGACATTGAGTTAACTCTGTTTCATTATCCCGCAAACGGTTCAATTTGGATGTGCATCTTGCCATTTCTTTGTGCAGTCGGAGAATGTCACTGTCGCGCTGAAGAACAGAATCAGATAACTTACGGATCATAACCTGAGCATCCTAAGAGCTTTTCCTTTAGCATAAGCCTCAGAAGCTAAGTTGTCTTTGTCTTCAATGAGCTGAGATATATGCGAAGAAAGTTGTGAATGGTGATAAGATCCGGAACGGGAAAATCCCGTAAGGATATTTTGTCGCTCCACACAAAGCTTGCGATTCTCTTCTTCCAGTTTGTCAGATTTTGCCCGTGACTCAGAAACGCAATCTTTGGTCCACAGTAAAGTAGCATCAAACTCTATTTTCTTGCGGCCCTTTTCTACGAATAAAAGCCGATGTCGAGATTCTAACTCATTATACTTCCGTATGAACGACTCATGACTATCAACAAGATCATTAAACTTTGTTTGACTTCAACATTCTCATTATTAACTCTTATAACATGATCTTTCAACTGCGTAATTCTACGCTGCATCCTAGTTACAAGTTATGAATCCCCCGCTGATCCCATGATATAATTCAGAAAAAAAGTGAAATAAAATAAGGAAAAATTAATTAAAAGAAGGAGTAAAACCTTGGTTCTGAAGATTAGCACTTTTTAGCGAAGCACGTCATTTTTCCGCTTCAAATCCAAAGCGTCAGTTTCTACGGCCCTGAATCGGGATTCCATCATGGTGGACCGTGCTTTGTTGAATTGATACGCGGTATGTGCCGCACTCTGACCTCGTCCAAGCTGCAGAATTAATGTTATGATTAGAATTAAAATAAGAAGAGATCAAAAGGGAGAAAAACAATTAAAATACCTGTAGAAGAGCTTGTTGCGGAAAAGAATACACTTGCCCATCCGCAAGTGCGAGAGTTTCCGCAAGAGAAGAAGGTTCGGTGATGGGGAATAAGGTATCAACAGCTTCACCTTGATCTTTCAACCAGGCATCTCTAACTGCTTCATATGGCGTAACCTCCATAGACTTACGCAACCGGGAGACCAAGGAGCTGTCCGATTTCACCGGTAGAGAGTTGCATGGAACAGACAAAAGGTTCTTTGACATGAACCATTGAAAAGCTTCTTCTTCTTTTTCCAAAAGATTGGAGGTTTCTGCAACATCCCTTCCTCTGCTTGGATGCGGGAACTCCCTGCTTGGCTGCGGAAACTCCCTGCTTGGCTGAACTGCATCAGCAGCAGCTGTACTCGAAGTATTAACTCTGACAGGATTAGATTTTGCTATAGTATATGAGGGAACATTACTCGTTGTACTAGTAATTTCTGGCTCATCTACTCCCGCATCATGAGCTTGCGGGACACCTTCTGTTGAAGTAATTATAGGATCGTCTTGAGGGTTGGGATCCTCTTTACTAGTCGAATCATTTCATCAGAAGCGGCTTCAAGCGGCTCATGAACATTCAGAGGGGATAACTGAAGGTAGAAAAAAGGATCATGAGTGACAGTGGTGCAAAAGATCGATGGCAGCATTTGAAATCTTTTCGACGACACCATCCTGTTCCGCAGACTCAGAATTTTTTAATCGGACAGGAATATTTTGCTCTTCTCGTTTCTCTGCGGCTGGGCTTCCTTCACCTCTTAATAGTGGATGATGAAGGGGAGAATCTTGAATTTCTCCCTCTTCCCTATCTGTGGAAGCACGAGGAGCATTCTTCGCTTTCTTTCGACCCTATAAATGCACCGCAACAATTCATTAAATGAAGTTCTTAAGAAATATAAGAAGTCATCGGGTTAAAATAATACCTTTTATGCAAGGAGTGCGGCCTTGCATTTTACCCATGCATCATCTTGGGTGCCTTCATCAACCAGCAGCTCAGTTTCCGGCTTAACTTGAGACTATAAAAAGTATAGGAAAATTAAATCATCAGATGGAAACTCTAATCATTAAGCAATACATAAAGCAAAAAAAGACAGAGAGAAACTCTACGTACCTCAATGACAAGTGGAAACTTGAAATCAGCAAAATTTAACCGCCAAGGACAATAACCGTTGAAGAGAGTAAGAAGATTGTAAACTATGTTATCGGGAACGAACCCGAAGACCGGGCCCTCAATGACGAGTGGGTTGCGATACCATTTGTAATCGTGATCTTCCCGAATTTTTTCCTTGAGAGGGCGTGTTGTTCCCGGAATATACTTCAGCTTCGCGTTGTCAATTTCCGCTAGTAGACAGAATCCCTCACCACCTTTGCGGTTCGGGCCAACACTCCACCTTTTGAATTTTTTTACGGAAATATTGTCCGCATAAGTGGCATGAAAGTTTCTCACTGTATAATATTTGCATTCTGAAGGGTCTGGAACATAGCAGGTAAAGTTGGTCCTTCCTTGGCTACGCATGCTACATTCATCTAGTATGCGCCACCAATTACCGTTGTATTGTGTGATGGACCGCACCAAGCCTTGATGGGATTGATTGCGGCTGGCAAGAACTTCGAATTGAAAGGGGTTTTCGCTTTGGTATAAGGGAAGCTGTAGACCCGCATCTAAAGCTCCCGCAAGGATTAATAGTCTGTTGTTGGAGTAGTCAAAACCTTCCATCATCTCCAAGGTAATTTCATCTTCTACACAGTAATAAAAGGAAACTTTGAATTGGCGAAGACCATGAATCCTTTTAAAATCCTCGAGATTCACGGATTTAAAGCTACAGCTTTCATGAGCACGTTTATCCTTGGGAGCAGGATTATTGACCGAAGAACGGAAACTTGCGGGCCCTGTAGATTCCGAAGGATGACTCCTCGATACAGGGTAACGAGATGACTTCTTAACTAAAGGCTGATCATCCTCATGAGAAGCGTTACCGGTAGCTTTACCTTTTCCATCCATGATAAATTTTTATCTACACAGGGAAACCAGAAAAAATAAGCTTATTAAGATCAAAAGCAAGAACAGTGCAGGAAAGATATAACAAGATGATCAATACATCAAAATACAAGTCAGCTAATCATTATCTAATTAGGAGAAAGAAGAGATTATGATAAAATAACCAATCGTAAAAGAGAAATCAACGACATCAGAATCATCATGCATTTAAAAGAATAATAAATAGATAGGAACATTATTAATATCATCTACAATGATTAGGATACAGGTACAAAGGTTGATAAACAAGCAAATTCGAAAAAGAAAAGAGCAAAATTACTTACAATGAAGTAAAAGATAGAAGAAAAATCTGAGTGATTGAAAAGATAAAAACTTGATCCCGATGCAAGAATCCTAGATCACAGAAGATTGAGATAATAAAAAGGCGCTGAAGAATTTTTGAAAAGCTCAAAGGAATAAAAAGCATTGCAACTTTATGAAGAAGAAGAAGACAAGAGGTGTAAAGAATGAAACGATGGAAATAATTGGTATTAAATATGAGAAAACTGAAACTGACGAACCGTCGAAAACTGAAAAGAAATAAACTTTTCAGAGATTTGATTTCCTCGAAAAACACCAACTGACAAAAACGTACAAAGAGAAAAAAACGCATAAAAGTGTAACGTGGGAAAGGAAGTTATGGCGGGCGTGGGAATTGAAAAGGTAATTATTATTTTTTCTTTTTTCAAATTTTTTACCAACTGTCAATTCCAAAAAAAAGAAAAAGGGGGCAAATTGTGAGAGAATAAATTCTGAGGTACGCGTGTCCAAAAAACTATGAGAGAAGTAACGAACTACGATGAGACGAGAAACACTGGAACAAAGCCTTTTAAAGCATTAAATTGATAGCTGTAAACACGACAAAATTTGAAACTGACAACATCAATGCATGACCGACACGATGGTTGCGGGAAAGTAAGGCACACTACTCAAAACAGACAGCATTAACTACTCGACTGACAACAGGTTGCGGAAAAGTATGGCTCAATAAAGAGTAATAATGAATATTGATGCATGACTGACACGTATCAATTTTACAAGCTGCGGAACAAAAAGAACTAAAACATGACGTTTCACTTTAAAGGGATACGTGTCCAACATGCCATGATTCAATTAAGACCGCAACATTGATCCCAATCCAGAAATATTAATTTGAATACAAGACTTCAGAAGAGCTGCGGGATAATCAGTGAGAAATCACGAGAAACAAGCAGTACCCATACTAAGGCTTGCGGGAGAAATGACCAAGCCTTGCGGAAATCACAAATAAACTTTGCGGGAATATATATCGCACCAAGAATAGATAAGAATAAATAGGTGGAAAGTTAGATTGGTAGGACCTGTCAAATTGGCTATATATACCAAACTCATAAACTGGAAAATGGGTTGAAAAAAAAAGAAAAAAAATAAGCTATAGACGTTGAAGTAATAACAAAGAGTATAGGTATGAACTTATGTAAATCTTTAAGTTCGTTTATATGATTATGTTCATGATATTATAACATATCAATTATTTGATGTATCTTATGGTAATGTACAATAAAATGTATACAAATCTTTTCCCCTGGATGTAGACAGTTTGACTGTTGAACCATGCAAATGTTTGAGTCAATTTATCTTAAGTTATTAGTTTAATTCTCATTGTTTAAATGATCATGAGAGTTGATTTCATACTAAGATATCATACAAAACTATGATTTAAATATTTTTGGTTGTGATCCAAAATCAAACAGATTTTTGGTAATCACAGTAATGATCATCAACTTTATTATTAAGAATACCATAATCAACAACTCCTTCAATTAATCTCTCAAAACTCATTCTACTTAGATTGTTTATTTAGTATTTACCTTGCTGATTTTCTCCTTATCTTTATTCATCTCTAATTGATAACCAAATACTATTGATCTCTCATTTAATCTCTACTCTCTTTAAATATCACAACATCTATTTTTTTTTTCCAAAGAAGATAAACATGGTCAATATGATAATAGTAACTATATATAAGTTAATTTACAAAAGTCTCATTTAGATTTTCTAACACCTTGTATACACCTTCAATATCTAAATTAGGATTTACTACTACTGTCTTAAATAAATTACTAAGGGATAACCATGTTCTTAGTTAAATATATGGTCAACCTCATTTGACTCCCGCGGTCAGCGGTTAAACGTTTGAGAAATTGTGCTTATGATTTCCGAGTATCATATCTTCCTCGTCAGTATCCAAATGACACGTTTTAGTAATCCATTTTGCATAACTTTCTAAGATCTATCTAATGATAATATTTGTTTACCCAAATTTTTATTTTATAAATTACCATATTTGATATTCAATTTAATTAATTAAGTCATTACGCGGCGTAATCGTCTTTTGGCCAGTCAAAAGATATTGACCTGCTTGCAGATTCTAACAAGTAAGCTCATAAATCCTTATGAAAAATAGTCATAATTCATCTAAAAATGGTAGAAAACGAATGATAACCTAGATAGTGGATAGCAAAATCAGTGCATTAATCAAATAACATATCTATGACTTCAGGTTCCATCCTTAACAAACGAAAAGTTTAACTACTCATGGGTATACTAAAACCTATGAAAAATATTTAAGAAAAAAAAAAAGTAAAACAAACCCTAGAATTTGAGAAGTTCAATTCCAAGTTTTAAGCCCTAGATCATTGTCTCGAATTACAGAATGTGTTCCGTGAGTCTAGCAAGTTTTCTTATATATCTCCAACAAAGAGTCCAATTGAAACCTTGTTTCCTAGATTTAGAAGTTAAAAAAATGTCAAAAGTGCCCAAAAATCTTGTTACAGTCGACATGGTCGCGCCCCAAGCCCTTCCCAACTATGAAGACTAAAAACAAAGATTTTTCTATCCAAAATGTGACACTAATCGGCAGGCATTTTGACTAAATCCCTACCGGTTTTTAACCTGATGTAATTTATTTTCTTTTTGGTTGTTCTGCTCATAACTTATTCATCTTACGTCAGAATAACCTGATTATATCCAAAACTGCCAGCAACGTCAGCTACATGGGAATCTCATTCACACACCAGATATCATCCCCCACTACATTGTCATTCCGAGGCCATTCTAAAATTGAGGACTTGATATCATTGGAACATTTACACCAAATAGAATATTATTAGCCGATTTGGTATGCCAGTGTGGATAATATCAGCCAATGGTATGCCCTTTGTGAATAGTAGTGTGCTCGACTTATTGAGTGCCTTTCACAGCAAGCATAAAACATCAACTCCGTATTATCCCCAAGAAAATGGCCAGGCGGAGGCGACAACAAAACTCTTATACGCCTTTTGATTCGTAGCGTATATAACAACAAACGCTTATGGCACAAAGAACTACCAATGACAATCTAGGCTTATAGAATCGCCAAGAGAAGCTCTACTGGAGCTTCACCTTACAACATAGTCTACAGAGAAGACGTCGTCTTACTCATCGAGGTAGTGGTTGCTCCAGTTACAGTATTGGCTGTTAGCGGCCTACCAGTAGATATAACCGAAGATTTTTCACGTTGGATTCCTTCGATAAAAAACGAGATAAAGCCGCACTCCATAAGCAGGAATATTGTAAAAGATTGGCAAGGTCGTACAACCAGCGCGTCATGCCACGATAGTTCAATATAGGAGATATGGTGTTGATAATCGTAATATATATTCAGGGAAACACGGGTGCAGGGAAATTTGTTCCCAATTGGGAAGGACCGTTTCACGTCTGTGAAGTAACTGAGCTGGTAGCCCAACATGGGGAAAACCAACATCAGAATCAATGAGATGTGGTTCAAAAAATTCAAAATATAATTAATTTATGTCATGAATAAAATATTCATATAACTGTGTTAAAATATGTCGTCATTTCAAAATAAACCGAAAAAGCGACTAAAGGTCCCCCTAAAAAAAGTAAAGAAAAAGAGGTGAATACCTCCCACCGATAAGGGGATAATACCTAAAAATGAATCCCTCTAAAATGAGGTGAGAGAGGCTAATAGTTCCCGGAGAGTTGGGTAAGAACGTTACATGGATTTTCCATAAAGGAAAATAATACATCTAAACAAAGTGCTTGAATGCAAAAATAAACACCCAAGACAGTGAAAATATCTAGTAATACAATAGCGACACCCTAAAAAATAGAATAAATGGGGGAGACCTAGAAATTAAGCCTTACACAACCCAAGTGTCAAAAGAGCATATCATACTATGGGGTGATATCAAGACTACGAACAACCGCTACCGATGGAAAAATATTCCTTTCCTCATTGTGGAAAAATACATGCCGTAATAACCCGATCAGCAAGCCCCACTAAGGAAAGACATCAAAGTTAATTAATATGGATCACCCAATGTCCATAAATCTTCCGTGATACATAACTAATAAGGATGGTGGAGGTTTAACAAACCCGAATATAATAAAATGTGGAAAGAAAAATCCATAAGACAAATAAATTCCAAGAAAGTATCTGAGCATGAATAGCTCTACATCCAAACAATGATTAAGCATAGTCCACAACAAATATGTCACCAAAATGACAAGCATGAAACGACAATCTTCCTATGCGTAAGAAGAAAGTTCGTTAAGCGCCAATAACATGACGATGTCGCCGATCATAATTGCGCTAGAATGAGACAATTAATAAGTCTCGCCAACATAAAAAAACAAACAAAAATACAATTTTCATACGCATAATGGCCAAATGGGCGATCTATCATAACACACTGCCAAATAGCAATATAGACTACTAAAACGCTTAAGCGCAAGGATTTTCATTCACAAAGTAGGCGCTTAAGCGCAATACGTTACAACGGATATCTTTTAACACGACAATACATAAATTATTCATACATAACAATTAAATCTAAGATTCACGAAGACTCAAGAAAAGCAAGTTCAGCACGATACTTAGCAATGCGTTATTCAATAAAATCAACAGTTTTTTGGGTGCCAGTAACATGGTCGTGAGCCTTAGCGAAATCTTATAAGAGGGTTGTTTAATGTTTCTATGCTCTTTCTGCCATAACAGACGAAGCGCTAGCACGACGAAGTATCTCTAAAGTCTGTCACTGCTCATACAAAGCAGAGCGCCCTTGAGTGGCACAACTATTGATGTTGGATTTTTATTTATGTCCTGTAAAAATATAAAATTTATTAATTTTTATTGAGTCATGTACCAGAAATATACAGCCTGTATATCTATGCTATTTCACAGGAAGTTAAGAATATAGACTTGATTAAATCACAATAGGTGCTTTATACTGATCTCTATAGCCGTTATGTATCTATATTAGAGCTTCACCTGGTTGGACTTTAAATATTTTATATATTTATTGTATAAATCAATATTTTATATATGTACCGTATGACTCAGTACTTGTCTCTTGAGTATCTATCACTAATACAATTCTCGGAATATTGCTGGTACGTGTTGCAATACTCACAAGGTATTCTCTGATTATACATAATAATATCAAGATCCTATATGGATTGCTCACTAGTATAGAGCAGTTTGAACCTATCCCGAGTGCAACGATTCCCTGCTGAATTCCTTGGTCGGTTTTCAGCCAAATAAAAATATTTCAAGTTCTTTCACTTCACAAAATATGGATTAGAGTACAATGATAAGAACAAGTTCGTTCCTCGGAGAGGTATGTGTTGTTATTCATATTTGAAAACTTAGGTAACAAGGGGGATTTCGTGTTTTAAGACTAAAGTAATTGTATTAATTACGATAGTAAAGAATGAGTAAAGAAAATCAATAGGTTAAGAATACTGGTTAAAGGTTCATATTCAATCATAAGACATGTACTCTAACTAATAACTAGATTTTCCACTTAATCATTCATTATCTAGAGCTCAAGAGCATCCCACCGAGAGCATACTCCGATAAATTCCTTATGTCATCACATACATAACGATGAATATGTAATTACTACTCAAAGAACAATCTAGTGCAACTAACGATCAAATTCAATCATCCAAGAGCATTAAGTTATATGAATTAGAATAATCGATACAATACATATACTACGTGTAATATATTTAACATAGGTTAAGCTTCTACATGCAATCATACGAAGGTTTTGAATACAATCAATAATCATACAATGCTACTTATGATGAGGCTTATCAATAATTCCATATCCCAAAACCCTAGTCCAGCAATAGATATGTATTCATGGTCATTTAGTGACGCTCCTAAACAAACATTCACACAATCATACGTGGCGATAATAATTAGTAGAACAAGAACGATAATGATTTGTTTAAGATAACAAAACTAATGTATTAATCAAGTAACATGTTTCTGATATCCAACTATATCCTTAACCAATATGAAAGGTTGAGATTATCATGGATTTCTCAAAATTCATGGAAAATATAGAAGAAAATAAGTAAAGCAAACCTTAGAAATCGTGATGTTTAATCGCAACTCCAAGTCCTAGCTTTTTGTTCTCATTGTGTTCTAAGAACGTCCTCCTCTTAGAGTTGTGGAAGTCTTCTTATATAGTACTCACCAAATATAGGTGTTAGAGTCCTACTGGGACCATGTTTATAAGTCCAAAATACGTCCAAGAAGTTTCCCCCGTCGTGTCACAATCGGTAGACTCATTCCTCATCTTTATACAAATAATTTTTTTTTTTCAAATCACCAGAGTTTTCTGACCCAAAACTTGTCATAATCGGTAGACTCGATCTCCTTCTTATATACCGATTGTAGGAGCTCAAAAAAGATATTTTCCTGGTCCCAAATCTGCCCACAAGGTAGACTCGAGTTCCCCATTGTCTACCGATTGTTTTGCGGAACGTTTTACTTCTTTTCGGTTGTTTTGCTCATAACTTCTTCGTCTGATGTCGGAATGACCACATTATTTTTACGTTGTCTTCTTCTTTCAATTTCCTTCAAGATAGAGTGAAGAAAAAACTATATTTGAATGAGTTCCATTTGGTCCTTTCTCTAGCTCCAATTGTAGCACTTGACTTCCTTATTCATTTTATGTTGTAATGAACTCCTTTCTTCTTCTTTGGTTGAATACACTTTAAAATTCCTAAGAAACTCAAAAATAAAACTAACAAGAAAACAATGACTTGGAGTACCAAACTACTGCAAATAATGCACCTATCATTCCTCGGTATCGGATATTAAAAATGGCATTGTCATCGTGACTTAGCGAAGATGCCGAATCGATACTCGTGCGAATAGAAGTGTTTACATCACCAAAAACAAGTGCAAATAACGTCATACATGAATAGGGAAAGAGAAGCACTAAGTGGCCATTGTGCTATCCAAGACTAGCAATGACCTTGCTCACGGTCGCACAAGCACCATGGCATTGGAATTGCATAATACGAGGTGTTGGCCTAGGCCAGCGCCAGCTTAACCTACTACGGTGTTTTCCTAGGAAAGTGCTAGATTACTCGTTCTGCGGCGCTAGCTCCACGCCTGCTAACAGCGCTGGCCTAGTACCATCGTTAAATCTCTACACGACGCTAACATGATGCTAATGACAGATTTCTGTGTCGTGGCTAGCGCCAAACCCTTTCGCAGTGCTAACACTCATGGCCTTCGCAATGTGAGCCTTTGAACTCATGGGCATAATACTTAGTAGTTGGATATACCAATTAATAACGTTGGCTACTGGATTCTCCGATTTATGCACCGATCCATATATAGCTAGTACTCGAGCAGTCTTACTAAATGACTTAGGCATGAAATATTTTACGAAACAGACCCAGCGATGCCATCCCTGTGCACAAAAAACAAAGATATTTGCCAAGATGATATATTTTACAAAGTGATTCCACTAGTGCAAATCACTCACATAGAGGTCCCATGTTCCCATAATGCCTAGATATCATGAGCGGGCACTTTCTGCAAAGATATGCCATGGGCTTGCATTAATCACTGAGAGATGCTATAATTGCACATAACTTATGTGGTGATGCAAACACCTTATATCATTCCTGAAATTATGTATGACCATTCATGATTAATTTCTATCAAAAATGGTAGCAGGATAGCGTTTATGCATCATTTCCAGCTTCTACAACTCTCATGCATTAATATCAAGTTGTTATTGACATAATTATCTCTTAAATCCTTCATGGTGACTCATTTCCTTACGCTGATGTCATAAAGTGCTACACTGACCATGGGTACCCAGGTTACTCAATTGTCAGCATCTGGCGTAAATTACTGTAGTGGCATCACCATGCCCACATTTGGCAATATTAAGCTGCAATGCCCAGAAAATGCTAAATAGTATACTCTACTTGACTTACTGAGTCACTGATAGACTTACTAACCTTACTAGACTTGACACTAGTCAGTCCACTTAATTAATTAGTATTTTGAGTAGTTTTCCTAAGTAGTTATCTACTAAGGTGTATGGATTTTCGGAGCAATTTCTATAACAACTTGTGCGTGTAAATGTCTAATTCAGCAAAAAGAGAAAAATAAGGGGGAAACATATCACCGTAATATTGCTTTAAAGTTTTGGTACAATGTACTTAAAAGTAGGTAAAAATACTACGCACCGGCACAACAATTTGAGTAGATTGATATCCATTCTATGTACTCAAACTTGAATATTCTCATAAGTTGTTTTCAAGCTACAGATCTTCAACAACATGGTGTTGAACAAACACATGCATAACCATAGAAGAACTTTAAGAACGAAGAATTCAAGAGATGTTGAAGATTCAAGAAATCAAGAAGAATTATGGCGATTGAGCTGAAAGTTAATTTTTGTATTCAAAATCCATATGTAATTGATAGTTTTATCACTAAAATTGACCAAAGGAGAGATTCTTAGCGCATCGCTCGGACAAAGTCACAACTTTTGGTATGTATAGCATGTTGTCAATGTTAGATGACTACAAATATATCTTGATGTATAGTCTACTAAAGTAAGCCTCAGATTAGGAATAAATCATGGCAATTGAACAACAGAATTCACAGAATAAACCTTGAAGATTGAAGATTGAAGAACAACGAAGACATCTGCGAGAACTTCATCAACAAAGTTTAGTGAAGACTGACTATCCTATTTACTTGTTATTTTTACCATTCTATCTTCTGAGACAATTTTGTATGGCTTTAGTATATGATGAATTACAAATAAGAAATCTAGAGTTTAATCTTCCACTTGATTTAATCTCGAAACATGAATTCAAGCATTGGATGTTCATAGGTTATCGCTTTTGAGGTTGAGGACAATTTATTTTTTAAAAAACTATATGCGAAATATAAGCTTAAAAACATCAAGTTGTAATATCGTTCACAAACTATACAAAAACTTGATGAAATCCAAAGTGCATAAGAGTTCACAAGCTGATTTTAATTGTTCGCGAACTACGTAATTTCAAGGTGTTACTGGAAACTTTAAATTTTTTATCTTATGTGCACGAACTGATTTTATTGGTTCGTGAACTATGCAATTTCAAGGTGTTACCGGACACTTCGTAAATTTTCTCTTTTGTTCACGTAGTGATTTATTGGTTCACGAACTACACACTTTTGGGTATGTTCCTGGAACCTTTTTCCAAGTAGCTCTTATTCGAGAACTGATTTATGAGTTCGTGAACTATATACACTTTTGAATATGTTCCTGGACACTCAAAACATGTACACGAACTTATTTCTTAGTTCGCGAACTAGCATGTTTTTGGGTGTTTCTGAACTCTAACCTTGCTTGATGGTTCACGAGCCTTACGGGCTATTTCGTGGGGTAAAATTTATGCACGGTTCTTAAACGACAAATACGTTTGTGCACATTATTTTTTGTAACTCAAGGTGAACTTATCACATGGTTTCCATTCGTTGGAATCAATTTATATTGAGAAGTTAAGTTTGTTTGGGATAAATATAATTCGTAAATATGGAAACTAGTTCAGGAATTTGCTTTGTTCGCAAGAAAACAATCACTTTAACTTTAAGCAACCTTTCCTAATTCATCATTATAAATAAAGGACTCTCTGCAACCTAGAATATCAATCCTGGAACGTTGTGTCCTAGTTGTGGATAGAGTCGTCCTCTAAAAACTAGATTTCTTTATGAAAATGTATTACGTTACAACTTTAAAATCTTCACTTAGGGATTCATGGAGCACGGTCAAACTATCTTTTAGTTGATAATTCTTGATATTCAGAGTCTTATCTTAATAATCTTAGTTCTTGTTTATTCTAAGGTTTGTCTCTTATTCTATACGGATATTTAAGAGCTACTGATCATGGAATAAGATTGATAAAAATTACAAAGTGATCTTTGTCTTAGACTTTGTAGTTCCAAAAGGTTGATTTCTAAACTTTTTTTAGATTGATCTTGTGAGGTAGAAACAATTAGGCATATTCATAACCTTTTGAAGAGAGTAAGTTATCCTAATTATTAAGGTTTGCTAGATATCTTCTTTTTCTTGAAGATCCCTCATAAGAAAACAGATTTCCATTACCTTGATTGAAACATATATGAAGGAAATCAATAGGCTACTTGTTAGATGCAGGTTAGTTAAAGTCTTTACTTCAAATGAATCAACTCATTGGCCTGTAAAGAATGACTAAAGCCAAATTGCTCGAAAGGTTGATTCATTCTCAACTATATTCCAGTCCAAAGTATGATAGTAGACTAGTGTTTGTAGCGGTTTAATATAATATGGTGTTCGAAATGGATAAGATCCCAGGGTTTTACTGCTATATTGCAGGTTTTCTCGTTAACAAAATTTCTGGTGTCTTGTGTTATTTCTTTTCCGCGTTATATTGTTTATCTGTATAATTAAAAAATCATTAATAGTATGTTAATCAACCTAGATAGTTTTAGATCAACTGTAAAGATCCTACAAGACTTGTTCTTGTTAAATTCGTATCTTGAAATATTGGTTACAAGACTTTGTCTTGTTGGAATTCGAATCTTAACGGTTTGGGTACAAACTAGGTTGACCTTTGTATACAATCAGGAACAAGGATCTTAATTCTAGATATTTATACGTATTCATTGTACAAGGATTTTTCCAGGTACTGGTATTTATTGTACAAGGATCTTAATTCTAGATATGTAGGTTTACGAACGAATTATTTTGGTGTTGTACTAGGTACCATCTCATTTTCAGGGTTGATAGTGACACGAGGCCTTGAGTCATATGGTATATGCCTTGGTGGTGTCGTTGTATGGGTTATTAGGCTACCGATATCTCTAATGTGTTTCTGGGACTGAGTTTCGGTATAAGGTGGTAAATTAGGTATATACACTACACCATTTTAGCCTTTTTGCAACACTTATAACCGTCTCCCATATTTTTAGGAAAATTTATAATGTTGCTTATTTTAAATAAAACAACGATTAAATACGTTGCTTAGTTTAATTAAAAGCAACATATAAATGAATTTAAACAACGTTTTTTATTACGTTATTCCGGTTAGGATGACGTTTTGTTGGGTCCCACCACAAATATTGTCAGCCATTATTTTCTTTTATAATTCTTATATCCGTTGCTCATTATTCAACAGTAAAGCAATGTTTTATTTGGTAACGTCTATAATCACTGCTAATTTTAATTAGGTTTTAAGAAAATAAATAAATTTTTTATTATTGAATTGCTGCATATTTCTGCACATGCATATGTGTCGATTATTCACTTGCCCATTCTGGATGAACTAGAAGACCCAATTTATCATATGAAAGGAATTACAACAAAACATATAATTGATCATCACAAACATATGATCGATCATCACAATCAAATACCCGATTTAGTTTGACAAACATGATATATTCTAAAAGAAAATGTTAAATCCATTACTGCAACATCAAGTATAGAAAATTCTATACCTTCTGCTTCCGTGAATAATCATAAACTTAGGGGACCTAGAGTTTAGACCTAAAATTAGTCTCGAAGGAGTACCTAAGTATCTTTTGTAGGACCTTGCCTTTCGAGGACCTAGGAATTGAGTATATAAATACCACATTCCTTAGCTTCTTGTTTGGCAGAACCTACATCGTGCAAATATACAGGATTATGTTGGTTCAGCAAATCAATTAGTGAGCACATTTAGGTACATCAATAACTGGAGATTCGGAGACTGGGAAGCAGAAAGTACCTAAGCAATTACAAAGTTGATTACGTCGTTTTTGGAAAGTTCACTTCCAAATCTTTTTCCGACAAATGCTACATACATGCACTTCCTCTACTTCATTTACTTTAGATCTACAACGAATATAAGTGTTGATGATAATCTTGAACCAAGTTTATATTTGTTAAGAAGGGATAAAAATGTTATTTGTGGAATATGGAAATGTAATAGATAACTTACGTCGTCACTGTAACATCAAGTATGTTTGAATAGGATACCAGTACAACTTCTAAGTCAGCTGGAACAATCTGCATAATTTTTCACAAACCAAAATATAAGTCAGTGAGTGTTTGTATAGAGAGCATCAGTATACAATACAAATTTTACATTGATTTATTACCACTAAATCATACTTTTCTAAGTATGTAAAATCTCATTTTGTAGACAAAATTCAGTTATGAAATTTACTTGATTGTTTCTTTCAAGTAATACAATATATACAAGTAACCATATTGATCAAAGTAGGCAATGTCTCCCATGTGCAGTCAACCCTCTTCATCAACTGTGAACTTTGTTGCATCGATATATCATTAAGTACCCTGGAAATCTACTAAATATATCAATAATCGATACAAGTATTAAAAAGAAGCACAAATCAATGGAAACCAATCACTCAATTGCAACGAGTAATATCTACAAAAATTGAATAGAATCTAATGAACACTGAGGATAAGACGTATATACGTGAGAACCACTTGGAATCATCAGGACATTTAACCTTGATCGTTCTTATACAAAGTTGTACAAATTATCATGGTAAGATGCATACAGCTACTTTATGTCGCTTCTCCTTTACTCATATATCATAGGTACCTTGGGAACAAAATCACACATTCTAAGTTAAGTTACTAATGGCTTAAATAGCTAGGATTTAATGCATAGATTATTGATTGACAGTTGAGACTCGTCTATGTTAAACAAAGTAGATCATAGGTACCTTGAAAATAAGGAAGATTAAAAATAAATGACAATCAAGACTATGACGTTTTACTGAGAAGTAACACGAAAACAACCTTTTAAGCTATGACTTATGTAGGTCATCAACTGTCCGAAAGGAACTGACTGCCATACAAATCGAGAAGGATTTCGGCTAAAGTGTTAAGTTGTACACCCCAATAAGTTATATCCCCCCGTATGAGAAGACTATATAGTTTATAGAACTTTAAATACCCATAATTAAGAATGAAAAATAAACTAGCTAGGATCAATTCAGGAACCATTAATGGAACAAAAAAGGTGGGTTATGAAAAGAATCGAATATGGATATACTAATTAACACCACAATAAGTGATGTAACAATATATCATGTCTTCAGTAAAGTAAGAAATACTATGTTTTCATTTTGTCAAACGAATCAAGTTAATAAAATCAGAACTAGCAGCTAATTAAAGAACTTATTAGTAGGGAAGGAATGTTGCAGCATTATGTGCACAATCCAGATCTAACAAAGTCAAAGGAATATGCATTTATATGTATATATATATAACTTTGCAGTGCCTTAGCTAACCAACTTACCAACCACTCTGCAACATCTTTATCACATAATTCTAAACCGTATTTAACAACCACTTCGCAATGCCTTAGCTAAGCAACTTACTTTCCATACACAACCATAGATATATATAAATACAAATTATAAAATTTTATTATATGGATGAACACTTGCACACTATGATGTCTGTGGAAATATAACTATAAAGTTCACTAGAACCAGTAACTTTGGCTAGAACAAGTTATAATTTGCATATCATATACAAAGGAAATACTCCCTCCGTCTTATTTTAGATGAAGGGGAAGAATTTTTTTCAAGTACCAAATTATATGAAGGTTTTTATATTTTTACCAAGTTTTTCCTATTTATTCCTACATTGGAATCACATACTAGAAACAAGGAACAAAAAACTAGGAGATTTAAATATTTTAAAAATTAACATTAAGGGATATATTTGGGAAAAATTTAGTCTCTCTTATTTTTTTTAATCTACGTGAAAATACATAAACATTCATCTAAATTGGGACTAAGGGATTACAATTTTAGGCTCACATATAATCTATATATGCAAGTCATAGGCCCTAACAAATATATTATGAACCCTCTCAGTTTCCTATTGTTTGTACCTAAAAAATTTCTCTCAGGAAAAATAATATACTGTAGAAGTACTTTTTAGGTTCGAGGATCAAAATCTTACAAAACGAATCCAAATAAGTAGGATATCAGTATTTGTGCTGCTTTGGTTACAAAGAGAGAAAATAGGTTGATCTTAGGGGAGAGAAGCAAAGAAAGTTGAAGGAATTGTGTGTAGAATTGTGTTTGTGGTGGAAAAATAGCAGATCTTGATAATGATTTTTTATCTCTTCTCTGTCTGTCGTGTTTTTGAAATTGGCTAAACAACCTATTTATAATGTATTGGTACCACACAATTTCCTTGTAAAGTAGTGGAAGTTGTGGGGAGATGGAGAAGTGGAGGTTGTGGGAATAACCTTCCAGTTTATCTTGGGAACTTTCTGGAAACTTCTAGACTACTACTCCATTATTTCTTCAACCGCTCCAACTAACCACTTACTCTATAACTTCCTTGTCATGGGGTATTGCTACACCCATGTTGTTGTAACCGCCAGACCAAACCCCGTGTTTTATCCCCCCCATGTAATATGATTTGATGTCTCGTAAGAGTTGGTGGGGTCATGGCTTCAAAGCGATGAACCTTGTTGTCAAATAATGTTTCTAATAGACTTTATGTCAATTTTGTCGTAGTAATGTCTTAAGTAATGGTGCTAGCCACGAAGATGCAGTAGCAACGGAGCGTGGGCGCGACAATGGCATATGGGCGTAGCAATGGTTGTGGTAGCAGCTTACTGGCGCGTGGGATGCGGTAGTCGTACGGAGCGTGGGCAGCAGCACGAAACGTTGGCGCAGCAACACAGAGCATGAGACGCGGCAGTAGCGCAAGCGGTAGGGATGCTGCCAGCTTTAGTGCGGCCTCCTTTAACGCCTTGGCCAGACTTCTCCGTGGCTTCGTTACTTCGTGGCTCTGATCGACTTTATTGTTTTGGTTAACTTTGTCTCTTTTATCATTTTGGTTAACTTTATTGCTTTGACACAATTATGTTAGAAGCGTGACTAGGGCTTACTAAATCATGTACTTGTTGTTGCCAGGGCTATTGCCTATATGCTATTATTGACATTGACTAATATCATGACCATGACTATGGCTTATTTAGGATTTCTCAGTCTCGTGAGATTTAATTATTAGCATTTATGTCTAACTTTCGTGTAGTGCATACAGAGCGGATATAAGTTTAATTGTCGGTATTTATGGTAAAGCTGGTACATGTTATAAGGACTTGTTTTTACATATACGTTGTTGTTATATACGTTTTATAGAAATTAAAATCATTTTTATTAGTTTTATCCTCTATATTTAAAATATTAATTATAAAAGAAATCCATTGAATCATTTGCATCCAATTCGTACATCCACACATCTATCGGATGCAAATCCGTTGGATGCGGATGTCAAACTTAAAATCCGTCATGTATTAGATTGGATGCGGATGTAGACAAAACCGGTCCAATTCTTCTTTTCTTTTTTTTTCTTTTCTGATGGTAATTGCTACGGCGTATACATAAACCGTAGGTTATACCCTAAAACATGACCACCCGTAAGCAAAGAACAATCTGTATATGTTAATGTTCAACTGTTATCCCAGTTGCATATTTCTTGCCGAGATCTATACCACTACAGTACTTGGCATGTATATGAATCAAGAGCGGCGATGCTTACGGCTTGTTTAATTAGATTGAGTAGTATTTCGTTTGTACTTAACGTGCGTCCATCTCAAAACCTTTATAAGAAAATAAGGCAAAAAGCCTCTTACAGGATAACACTACCAGAAGTACCCAGTCTGGTACCAAAGTGGTCATCAGAGCTCACAATATTAGGTCCTTGTAAGCTACTGAACAAAATGCTAAGACTCTGGCGACGTCAATTAAGCATAGAGCCAGAGCTCTTACAAAGAGTAGCTAAATTAAAAGCAGGAATATTTTGATGTAGATGTATTCCACTTTGGCACCTGGTGCTGCACAGACAGTCTTATCTGACAATGTTAGATATTGTTTTCTCTGGCAATAGATGCTGCTAATGGTGACAAATAGGAAATAGCACAAAATTGAAAACACTAGCAGCCATGCACCTACCCAGAAATCCATTCATTCCTCAACAACACAGTTAATACTCGCTTTTCTAATGCCAGGGAACTACTCTAATTTGTTAAGTAGAAGTAGAAGAATTGAATGCTGACAGTCTGTCGGTAACTGTGAAAGCCCTAAATGTTGGGGTAGAGAAGAAGGAGAGAGAAATTGATAGATCTGCTCTGTCATCTCATCTGTGATCTCATATTTCCTTTTTCTTAATTTGGTTTGAGATTTTTGTATTTCTTTAGCAAACCCTTTTAGCCTAACTCCTCCCTGCTTACCCTTATAAGACAAATAGAAATTCACCACAATGAATTTAATGTGATGGGAGGATGTAATAAGTAGTAAGTACATAGTGCAATTGCTGCAGCAATCTTTTTGTCAAGCAATGATATTTGTACTCATCAAATCTTCTGTGCAAGGAATTCAGATTCATGCATGTGCGGCATTCTACCTGCACTTACCAAACAGTCAGTTTACTTTCACTGTCTTTTACTGATCAGTTCATTCAACCTCAAATGGGATCTTTTATTTCCTCTCTGCATAGTTTAAGTATACTGGTAGAAAATAATGCAATGCAAATGCGTTTTTTAACATACACGAATTCGAGGATATAATATTGTCATGTAATACAAGGGAATGTATAACCATTATGTGAATGTAGTGTATGTATGATGAGAGGGATGTAGAACCATTAAGCGAATAGATGTTGGCATCTGCTAACACAATATGTAGAGCTATGTCAATTGTCGACTTTTTTAAATAATACTAGCTAATTTGTCTAATGTTCATAACCGACTGGTTAAGCCTTGACTTGACCCCCTAGCTGTTTAATTATACAGCCCATCATTTATGTTTATGAGAAATATTAGCTGTAAATAAAAAGAAGTAGGAAAACAAAAAGGAAAAAAGGGGAGATGAGTAGTAGTTGGGACTCATTCAATGAAAAGCAGTTAAGAATTAGAAGCAATGCTCTCTCACTCTCATCCCAACACATACACAGGGAGTGATTTCAATGGGGCCTCATGACATGTGAAGATCTTTATAGGTTTGGCAGGCGAGTAAATCGCAGCATTAACTAGTCTATGATCATATTTATATATAACAATGCATTGGGTGAAGAGAAGATTAACAATTCATTCCTTCTTCATCAAAAATAGAAAGGTCGAGATTCTCGATTGCCAATCATATTTCTCATGTTTTAGTTCATTATCATTCTCCCTTATTATTTAAATCTGTTTATCTCTTCTTTGTGATTGTTGTTTTTCGAAATGGGAGCTCTTCCCATTCGGACGAGTAGATCCCTTTTTGGGTTTTGTGTAACATTACTAGCAATCGTATCGTCCTGTTACTGTGACAATGTTGTTCGTAAATCTGTTCAGGTTGTCGGTATTGCAACATGTTCTGACTGCACCCAGTCTAATCTCTTAAGTACTCATGCACTATCAGGTACTAATCAAATTTACTTGTATAGTACAAAAATGTTGCATTACGTTTTTTACGAGGCCTAGCTGCAATTAATACTCAATGCTTACATAAATTTTGTTTAACCTGATGACATTGCGAATGCTTCTGCAGGACTAAGAGTAACAATTGACTGCAAGGTTTCAAAAAAAGGAGAGTTGCAAACAAGAGGAGAAGGTAAGCTTGATGAGCAAGGCAAATTCAAGGTGATACTTCCAAGTGAGATCTTGAAAGAAGGTTCCTCAGAGTTGAAGGAAGAATGCTTTGCACAACTTCATAGTGCATCAAATGCACTTTGTTCTACACAGCATGGCATAGAAGCTACAAAACTTACCCTAAAATCGAAAGATGTCCAAATAGGAAAACACACATTTAGTACTACTGGGAAAATAGCTATCTCACCTATTACATGCCAATCAGCTTTCTTCTGGCCTCATTACAAATACCCACCACTACCAACACTTCCTCCTCACCCATGGTTCAAGAAGGATCATCCATGGTTCAAGAAGAAACCCTTGTTACCAAAGTACAAATTACCTCACTTTCCTCCATTGACCAGTTACTTCCCTCCACACCCACCGAAGGAAATCCCCCCTCTTCATCCTCCAGCGTATGAAAAGCCTCCACCAGTGCCAGTACCAACACCAGTAATCCCAGTATACAAACCACCAGTACCAGCACCAACACCAGTAGTCCCAGTATACAAACCACCTGTACCAACACCAACACCAGTAGTCCCAGTACACAAGCCTAAACCCAAGCCTTGCCCACCAAAGTCTGAACCAAAAACTCCATCTGTACCAGCCCCGGCTGTCCCCGTATACAAACCTCCACCTGTACCTGGACCAGAGCACAAGCCTAAGCAAAAGCCTTGCCCTCCAAAGTCTGAACCAAAGGTTAAGACTCCAACACCAAAGCCTACACCAAAGGTTAAGACTCCATCACCAAAGCCTACACCAGTTCCAGTATATACACCGAAGCCTCAACCTCCCCCTGTCCCTGTCATCCCCACACCTACGGTTAAACCTCCACCAGTGGACACTCCTACTCCTACTCCCACTCCAGTTGTTCCATACTTGCCTGCTCCTCATCCAATCTTTTCAAAGCCACCATGTCCTCCTTTCCCTAAACTACCTCCTTTCCCAAAGATTCCTCCAAAGTACCTCCATCCTATCCGCAAATTACCCCCAATCCCACCAAAGTTCGTACATCCCAAAATCCCAAAGAAATTCTTGCATATGCCCAAAATCCCAAAGAAATTCTTCCACCACCCAAAGTATGGTAAATGGCCTCCAATTCCACCTTACACTTCCCATCCTTGAAATCATTTTCCACCCCCATTTTCCCTCCAAAAATTGTCAGTAAAAACCTAATAACTGGTTTGTATTTTAAGTTCTACTTTGTTTTTCATTTACATGTATTATCTTGTTTGAAGTTATTTATTTTAGACATTTTAAATTTGTATTAATCAAGAAAAGTTGTATTGTTATTATTTATGCATTAAAAAGTTAAAAGGACCTCATTTGGAAGAAAGAAAAAATGAGCTTGTTTGGGTACCGATTGAAAATGAAGCTCCATTTTCCCATATTTCATTGACAAGTGGGGTGTACTAGTGGTTGTGTAAGTCAAGTCAAGTCAAGGTAGTTGTGGGTGACTGTTTGCTATTTACCACTCCTTTATCATTGTAAAATTGTTTTTGAGATTTGATTGGATTACTTAAGTTTGCATTTCAAGTGCCTAAAAAAGTAGTAGCAATCCTTTTCTGTTTTTTTCATGAACAATAATAATATCTAGAACCGTAGATGCATGACGTTGGTTCGTAATTGTTGGAGTTGGAATATAACAGAAATGAACTCCATCACATGCAACACCTCTTTACTCATAAAAGCTTATGATTTTTCTAAAATTGCTTTATGACAGCGGTTTTTATGGACACCGTTCGATATTTTCAAGATTGTTTGTCCGGTATCGCCTCCAAGGCTATGGTTGACCTGACAAGTCAGGTCGTAGGGGTCTAGAAGCAATGCCCCCTAGCAGAATACGAGACAACGTTTGAAGATTTTTTTTTTCTAGTTTTAAAAAACCTAATAAATTTTTATTTAAAATTGAACAGACACATCTCTTCCCATAAGTCATCATTAATGGCTTTTGGAAGTGTCGGTTGAAGATGAAGATGTATCTCCAATAGACATGAATCTCCTATAAGTAGTGAAGATATTTTCCCGTTCTCAATCATCAAATCAATCTGCTTTTCTCTTTACTAAAGCATCATCAGAAACTTATATTCATATGTTCTTGGTTGGATCAAGGGGTATTAACCTTGAATCCAATTTCGTTGTTATAGGACTTTCATTGTATCATGAAGGTATTATTTCTCATACCCGTTGTAATCGTTCAATTTGATTGGAGGGTAGAAATAATTGTCTAAAAGAAATCTTTTAGAACCTTAAAAGTAAGAAGTACAACGATCTCTGTGTGATTTTTTTATCCTCTGTTTAATCCAATTTTTTCCAACAACTGTACGGTTAAGACTTCTATACGTGGGGTCCTTTCGGCTGTGCACTCTCGTGTTTAGAACTGTATCGCAAGCAACTGACTGTAATTCTTAGTTGATGCTTTTACCGAGGGTGTAGAAATATAACTGCTCCACAAATCTTGTAAATCGGCAGGAAACAAAGAGACAAGCATGACCACGACAAACATCTACACCAGTGTACATACTATTCAAAGCTCATTTATTAATAGGATAAGATAAGTACTTTGATAGTACAGAATTGGGTCATACAGAGCTGATTGCAGCATAGATTATAATTAGACTGGTGGATTAACGAAGATGGTATATAGCCACCATCAACCACCAGATCATGGCCAGTAATGAAGGCAGAGTCATTTGAAGCTAAGAACAACACAGCATTACCAACATGATTTTCTTTCAAAGCTAACCCGTCGCCTCCTAAGGCACATGAACTCAGAAACCTCTTCTCGACCCTCTACATAAGTACCATAAGCTTTGCACGTCATCGGAGTTCTGAGAGCTGATAGTGATACAAAATTCAATCTGACACCGTACTTGTCAAGTTGTACGCTAGTTGTGTGAGATTTCACTATGATAGTACAGAAAGGAGTGAGAGAGAGATTAAAACACTCAAAATAAGATCTACATTGATATTTTCTCTGCTTAGTTTTTTCACATTAACATAAAAGCCTTTAAATAGGCATTACAAGAATATTTCCACTAACCCATTAAACTAAAACTCCTACCATTTAGCCATTATTCTACTAACTCCTAATTAATATGAATTATTCTCACACCTAAAATAATTAGACCAAATCAAATCTAAATCCTAAACGTGTTTGGATTATAATTCCAACACCTTCCCTTAATTCAAACATGTTTAATTCATCATTATCTTCATCATTGCATCATCCACAATCCTTCTTCATCATCATAAATCAACAAAATCTTTGATTTGTTGTTGTCATCATCATCATCATCATCATCATCATCATCATCATCATCATCATCTTCTTCTTCTTCTTCGTAAAGATCATCATCGTCACGATCATCATCATCATTATTAGCATATCAGCATCCCACATTATTTCCACTAACTAACCAAACATATTATGCAAATCAATAATTTGCATCTTCATCATCATCATAACATAACACCATCAATGTTTTCTTTTAGGCAAAATATCTAACATCTACAAGACAAAATATCAAAACTATAACTTGTAACAAAACATTTAGAATCCTCCACATATTTTGAACAAAAAATCTTCATCAATTTTCTTCATAACAATTTTTCATCATAAAATCATTTTTTTTCTACACCAAAAAAATTTATTCATCACTTTTTTTTTCTCCGTAATAGATTAAAACAGAAACATTTTATTTTGTAACTCTCCCTCAACTCAACTCTCTGCCCTAGCTCTGATACCATGTGAGATTTCACTATGATAGTACAGAAAGGAGAGAGAGAAAGATTAAAACACTCAAAATAAGATCTACATCGATATTTTCTCTTCTTAGTTTTTTCACATTAACATAAAAGCCTTTAAATAAGCATTACAAGAATATTTCCACTAACCAATTAAACTAAAACTCCTACCATTTAGCCATTATTCTACTAACTCCTAATTAATATGAATTATTCTCACACCTAAAACAATTAGACCAAATCAAACCTAAATCCTTAACGTGTTTCGATTATAATTCCGACAAGCTGATCTCATCAACCCCAATACTGCATGCTTAGACATCTTATAATCAACGTATCCGCCTAGCGCTAAGCTTGCTGCAATGCTAGTTGTGCATACTATGCTACCTTTTGACCCACCATCAACCATGGCCCTCATACTGTGCTTCACACAAGCTAGCATCCCTCGGGTATTGATAGCCATGAGATGATCATAAGCAGATAAGTCTAAATCAAGGATTGTTTGTTGATTGAAGTTAACGATACCAGTATTGCTAAACATGATATCGAGTCGGCCGTAGCGCTTCACTGTGGAATCAACCATTGATTTGACTTGTAATTCATCAGTGACATCACAATGGATGTAGGAACAAATTTGGGAAACAACGGATGTAACTACATCCTGACCTAATTTATCTTGGATGTCTGCAATGACAATCATCCTTGGGTTATGATGGGGGAATAACCTCGTTGTTGCCTCTCCAATACCGTTGGCTCCACCGGTGATTATAACCACTTTACCTTCCAACTTCTTCTCATTTAGAACACCCATTACTTCTGCCATTTTTCCCTCGGAAGTTCGAACCAAAAGCAAAGAAATGGTGTTGCAAATCCAATAAAGCAATGTATTTAGGGCATTTTTATCTGCACCCCCTATATTATAAATCAAATTTTAACTAGCCCCAAAAATATAATAAAAGTTTCTTGCGGTCCCTAAAGTTAGAATTGCCGTCCAAAATAACGTTAAATGTCACACGTGTTACACACGTTGTATGATGATGTTTAACTGACTAACCTGGCTTTAGTTTAACCTTCAGTGGAACCACGATCAACTGCTTTACCTTGTCGAGGTAAATCTGGGTTTTCAAATCTCTTCTTCCTACTGAACGACGGAGGACTAGAGAGTGGCAGAGCAAAATAGAAGAAATCAAAGATTGATTTACCCAAAGGTCGTGAAATTAAAATGGAAGAAATTCATCTCCACCTGATCCAATGGAACCCGAGAGGGTAGTTAAGAAATTCAACTCTCTCATACGACATAAGGAGTAAAATGAAATTGGGAGTTTCAGCTTGTGGTGATGGTGTAGCATCAAACACTTCAGAAGACCCATCTCGATAGTACCAAACTAGTCGTTTCTTATCTACTTGCAAGTAAGTCTCCTAACTTAGTCTAGCTCACAACCTGTTCGAGGGATTATCTCAATCAACGCTTGTGCTGAATTGACAAATTACCAAATAGGTATTTATATGTTAGTGAAAAATTCTTGCACTGATCTTAACTACTCTTCGTATAGTTTTGTTTAAGGAAATTCACTAACTAGTTAGGCACAAATGGTGTCTGTGTTTTTTGTTTAAGAACATTCTTGTTCAAGTTGAGACACAACTATGTGTCTCAAGACATGTTCTGATGCATCAATAAAACAACAACCAAGATGCTTGAAAATAGTTCTAATACCATTGAATGTTACTGTCTTTTGAATTGTCTCTACTTTCTTTGCTTGGGCTATTCGATATAACTTCATTTGCAGCTGAAATTCTCTTTAAATTTGAGTAGTTCTTAATGATGGGTACCGACTAATATCCCTGTTTTGAGGTTTGGAATGGTGGAATTAGTTCAACGGAGTCATGGGCTTAAAGATTTAATGGAGAGTGACAATTTTTGAGGTTCAAAAATAGGTTGAAGGTGGTAGCAGCCGATGAAGAGCAGTAGGGACATTATGAAGGTTGAGTTTTGAATGAAGGTTTTTTTAGATATGGCACATCAATTGGATCAGCATAATCAAGTTTCATTTATGCTTTTGAATGATGATCTTCAATAATGTGTAAATCTAACTGATTCTTTTTGTATTGAAATTTGATGATCTTCTTGTTAGGAGTTAGTTTGTTTGTTTCACATATGTGAGTCATCTGTGTGAGTTCACATGTGTGAGTCATCTGTGTGATTGTCATGTGTATGTTAACTAGTCTTTGTGTACGTTAGCAGCTCTTTATATTTGGTAAAGCTCCTCTTTACTCTCTGTTCAGAAATACAATCATTAGAAACACTTTTTCAAAAATCTCTTTAGAAAACTTTCATGGTATCAGAGCTACAATCCCTCACGAGTTTTTCTTGTTCCAAATCCTACTTTCTGAACTAATCTAGAAACACTTAAAAACTCTACTAATCCTTCAAATCATTAATCCTTCTAACAACAGTTACAATGGAAAATGCAAATTCATCTGCATCTACAAACTCACATTTATCAACAAATACAACAGATCTCTATCAACAACATCAAATTCAACTACCTTTTCAAAACATTTGTAATTTTGTTTCCGTGAAACTAAATTCAACAAATTATCTTCTTTGGAGACATCAGTTTGAATCGATTCTGATGAGTACCAATCTCTTACGATTTGTTGATGGATCTTATCCAGCTCATGCTTCAATGATTCTGGTTAATGAGGTACTTACATCAAATCCTGAATATGTTTTTTGGTCAGCAATGGATCGTTTTGTGATGTCCTGTCTCAATGCAACTTTTACACAATCTATTTCTTTTGGTGTTCTTGGATTGTCTACATCAAAAGAATATTGGGATTATCTTAAGTCTGAGTTTAATCTTCAATTCTTTGCAAGAAAATCAATGCTAAGAGGACAGATTCAGTCGATTAAACAAGGTAATCTTTCAGGTCTTGATTACTTGTGTCAGATTAAAGAAATCACTGATAATCTTGCTGCTATTAATGAAATTTTTTCAGATGGTGATATTGTTATGTATACTTTGAATGGTCTAAGTAGAAGTTTTAATTAGTTTGTTGTTTCTTCTCATAATCGAGAGAAACAATACACCTTTTTCGAGTTCAGATCAAGATTAGTTCACCATGATCAATGGCTTAAATCACAAGAGCAAGATTCATCTGTTTTTCTTGGTTCTACAAATTCAGCCTTCTACTCAAAGAAAACACAACATTACAATAAACCTAATGTTTCTACATCAAGAAACATTGAGAATCGATCTCCTACAGATTTTTCTAATGTTGAGTGTCAGATATGTAAAAGACTGGGACATAATGCCAACAGATGTCATTGGCGTTATACTCCACCAACAACTAGTGTAAGACCACATGCTTCTACTTCTAAGGAAAAGCATCATCAAGCTTTTTATACATGTTCTGGAGTTGAACAACCTACATCTGATTTTGTGGTTAGTATACAATGGATTCCTGATTCAGGTGCTACTGCACACATCACCAGTAATCCTACACTATTACATGATTGCAAATCTTATTCAGGTACTGATCAAGTTATGATTGGCAATGGTAAGTATCTCCATATCTCTGGAATTGGTGAAACTACTTTAGTTATTGAGAATTCAGAGTTTCTTTTAAAGAATGTGTTGCTGGTTCCACTTCTTACACAAAATCTTATTTGTGTTTCCCAATTATGTACTGATAATAATGTGTCCTTCAACATGTTACATTGGGGTTACAATATCAAGGATCTTGCCACTGATGAAGTAGTTGTTGAAGGAGCAGTGTGTAATAATCTTTATCCTATTCAAGTTGCTCCACCACCTACTAAAGCTTTTACTTCTATTCTTGCTTCATCATCTCTTTGGCACAAAAGGTGAGGACACCCTTCATCTCTTATTCTCAAGAAGCTATCTGATATTCCTTCTATTCAAATCTCAGATCAAAACATAGATTTTTTTTGTCATGAATGTCAACTAGGAAAACACACTAAATTACTTTTCCTACCTTAAAAAAGAATTTATGTTTCACCTTTATCTCTTGTTCATTATGACATTTGGGGACCTGCTCCAGTTACATCCTTGGATGGTTTTAGGTATTTTATTCTGTTTGTAGATGATTTCAGTAGATATCACCGGATTTATCCTCTCACTACAAGAGATGAGTCTCTAAAATCATTTCAACACTTCAAACTTCACAATGAGAAATTACTCTCAACTTCTATTGTTTCTTTTCAATGTGTATCAAAGGATCTTTTAGAACATTTCTTGAACAGTGTGGTATTACTTTGAGGATTTCTTATCCCAAGACTCCCCAACAAAATGGTGTTGCTGAGAGAAAAATAAGACATATCACTGAGGTTGGAAATACTCTTTCTTTTCAAGCTTCAGTTCCAAAGTCTTTTTGGTTTGATAACTATCTTACTTCGACATTTATCATAAATAGACTTCCTTCTAAAGTCTTGAATTTCAAGATTCCTTTTGTCCTCCTGTACAATGAGGTGCCATACTAGAGCTTGTTCAAATTTTTTGGATGTAGCTGCTATCCAAATATGTCATCTTTTAGAAAAGACAAGTTAAGTCCTAAGTCTGTCAAGTGTACTTTCTTGGGATATAGTTCATTCTATAGAGGATATAAGTGCTATGATAGCACAACTAGAAAAGTTTTTGTATCCAGGCATGTTACTTTTGATGAATCAAGTTTTCCATTTGTTGAACCTGTCTTTGTTCAACCTCATACTTCTGATGTTGTTTACCTACAAATTGGTCCATGTGGGGATTTTTCTACTTCAGTTCCTACTTCTGTTGTGCCCAACATTACTTCTATCCTGGAGACTTCTACCTATGAGGAGTCTACTACCTTACCATTACCTACAGTGGCTTTTATAGTAACTGGTATTCAAACAAGGTCCAGAATTGGTGTTTCCAAATAGAAACTTCTTCCACCAGATTTTATGGCACATTAATCCAATTGTCATGCACTTTCATCTGCATTTACTTCAGTTTTACATGCTCATGCTGAACCAAAATCCTACAAGACTGCTTCTAAAGATCCAACACGGGTTAAATCTATGGATGAAGAATATGCAACTTTAATGCACAATGGGACTTGGAAGCTGGTTTCTTATGTTGAGGGTATGAATGTTCTGGGATGTAGATGGGTCTACAAAATAAAGTTGAATTCTGATGGTTCAATTGATATATACAAGTCCAGAGTTGTAGCTAAAGGTTACTTGCAGCAAGATGGAGTGTACTATTCAGAGACTTTTAGTCCAGTAGTCAAGTCAACTACCATAAGATGTGTTCTCAGTATTTCCTTGAGCAACCATTGGGTTCTGCAACAACTTGATGTTCTTAATGCTTTCTTGCATGGTTTTTTAGATGAGGATGTCTACATGGAGCAACCACCTGGGTATGTTTCTACTACTCATCCAACTCATGTCTTTCATTTACAAAAATCCTGATATGGATTGAAGCAAGCTCCTAGAGCTTGGTTCACCAGATTCAGTACTTTTTTCTTGATCAAGGTTTTGTTATGTCTACCTATGATCATTCATTCTTTATCTATCATACTGATTTTGAGGTGATGCTTCTTTTGCTCTACATTGATGATATTATTCGTACTGGATCATATGGTGCTTCAGTTCATAAGTTCATTCAAATCTTGGGTACTGAGTTTTGTATGAAGGATCTTGGACCTCTTTATTATATTTTGGGAATTAAGTGCATTAGATCAAAGAAATCTGGTTCTCTTCTGTTCACTCAACAAAAATATACACTTGAATTGCTTCAGAAAGATGAGATGGTTGACAGTAAACCAAGCCCCACTCCTGTTGCTTCTGGTTCTAGACTCTCTGTTTGTTGTGGTACTGCTTTAGTCTCACCTACTTATTATAAAAGTCTAGTGGGTAGTCCACAATACCTCACTATGACCAGGCCAAACATTACTTATGCAGTGAATTATGTGTCTCAATTCATGCATTGTCCATCTGATTTGCATTTTTTACTTGTCAAGAGAATTTTAAGATATCTTAAAGGCACTACTGGATCTGGGATTACAATTTCTGCTGGAGATGCTGGGCAGATTACTGCTTACTCTGATTCGGATTGGGCTGGCTGCCCAGACACCAGAAGATCTACAAGTGGGTATGCAATTTTTCTGGTCTCTTCTTTAGTTTCTTGGTCTTCCAAGAAGCAACCAACCATTTATCGCAGTTCTGCAGAAGCTGAGTATAAATCCTTGGTTGTTACTTCTTCTGAACTTTTATGGATATCATACTTACTTCGGGAACTTCATATGCATGTCTCTCAGTCTATGATTCTTTACTGTGATAACCAAAGTGCATCAAGTTTGGCTTTAAATCCAGTTTTCCATGCAAGAACCAAACACATTGAGGTGGATTATCACTTCGTCAAGGAGTTAGTGTCTCAGAAGTTTCTGAAGATTTCCTATGTTCCTTCTGTTCATCATCTTGCAGATTTGTTTACTAAGGGTGTGTGTACTTCTATTTTCAAGTCTATCTTGTTCACATGTGTGAGTCATCTGTTTGAGTTCATATGTGTATGTTAGCTAGTCTTTGTGTACGTTAGCGACTCTTTATATTTGGTAAAGCTGCTCCTTTTTACTCTTTGTTCAGAAATACAATCACTAGAAACACTTTCTCAAAAATCTCTTTAGAAAACTTTCACTTCTAATTAAACCATGAATTTTATAACGTTTTCAAGAAAAAACTATATCAAGTATGATTCATCTTGTTAGTATTTCGTGATACTGAATCACTGATTAAAGCAATCTTTCTTGCCATTACCAGCTCATTTTTTGGTTATTTTTTGAGTTAATATTTTCAGTTGAATATTGGGTTAATATGATATGGTAATTAAGTCAGGTGACAGATGAACAATACTCCCTCCGTTTCAGCAAAAATGTTACTATCACTTTTGCTGAAACGGAGGGAGTAGCATTTAACCCTTAAATAGATGGAAAAATAGATTTTTTTAACCGCATGACAATTTTATTATATATTGGGGGCCGGCCTGAATTTGATTTATAAAATGAGGTGCGCAGACAAAAAAGCCCATGTATTTATGATTAATCTTCCACATCGGACAACAATCATTGACTAACAGTGTGGCCACCTACGGTATGCAGCAGCCTTATAAGCAATAAAAGTTAGAACTAACCGACATGACTCTTATAGCCAAACAATAATTCTACACCCAACGCCCAAGAAAACAACATATAAACCGCCCACTCAAATATAAATGGTCCCGCCTCCCCAAAAAAGATAAGGGCTGGTTTTGGATCTCATAGTGTGAGTGAATGTGTATATCTTATTTTTTGTTTGGCTGGTACGTTTATCATTAACTAAATTAGCAAGAAAATTTGTTTAAAATACTCTCAACTTAATTACTAATCTTTAAAGTATTTTTGTTTTTTCTGAAAATTTATAAAATACTACCACCGTCAGATTTTTCATCTATTTTGTTAAATCAATGTATACTTGTTTACCATTTATTTGCTTCCACTTTGATCTTCTACATTATTATAGTTACATCATTTCCATAAAAGTGTTCATCATTTCCAAGCGTATTGGGTTTTTGGTTGATGGAGAATCGACATTCTACAACACATTTCAGGTTCATCGAACCTGATTCAAGATCGTTACAATATCTTGATATTCGTCAATCCTGGTTCAGGATCATTATACCGTTTTCAGGACAGTCGAGTTATTTATCCTCCCCACCAAGGAGGTGTGGAAAACTCAGTATAATTCAAAAAAATTAGGGATTTTTAAGATTTTTTCCATATGAGATAACTCTCACCTAATACTTAATTTGTCATTAGCCAAGCTAGAGGTACTTTATAGATTTCAAAAAAACAAAAATACTTTATAAATTACTAATTTAAATGGGGATACCTTATGAAATTCCCCAGACTAAAAATTAATTATTGTTGTCCAACAAAAAAACTGTAACCAGATAGCTAAACACATGACTTCAGCACAAACAAATTATGTCATCCAATGCAAAATGAGACTAATAAATAAAAAAAAAAAAAAACGGAACCACTTTCATGCCCAACACTGGTGCCATCACAGTGGATGCATCAGCCAATTTGTGAGCCACCGAAATTGGATAATTCTTGGTCTTTCTGGCCTAGGAAGTCAGCACTAACTATCATACAAGAGTTGTGATGAACAAACAGCCTTGTTGTCTCACCAATACCGCTCCCTCCACCTGTGACAATTACATATTTACACATCGTTATTGTATTCATCTCCCCTTTTTAAATGGGCTCAGTATCTTTTACTGGCTTCATGAATCTGCCTTTGGTTTAGGACATATTTGTTCTTTCCCATTTAAATGTACTAGATATATGGATGACTGAGGTAATTAACCAGTGTAACTATGTAAGATCTGTTTCCTTTTACATTTTAATTTTTCTTCTGGTCGGTTTGTCTTTTTACAATCAGAAGAGGGAGAAAAGAAAAAAAAAATGTGTCGTTTGTTTTTCTTGTTTTTGCAAATAACCGACTGACCTGTCCTAGTGCGGATAGAGTTAAAGCCAGTGTTCACGTGTTACGTGAGAAAACCATAGTCCCACACACATCCCTTCTTTTTCCATTTGGTTCTTAATTCATCTGGTTTTAAAAAAAATATGTGCCAAAAAGAATGCACAAATTGTATTCTCGAGTTTACTTGCGTTCATGGATCCTTTTTATAAACTAACACCTAAGAACACTTGCTATATATCACCGGCAAAATATAGTTAAAGATGATGCATGTTGTAGGTATAAAAACTATTCGTTCCCATGAAAAACAAAAAGTTTTAGTTGTTAAAGTATCACAAAGGGAATTTTATAGTTTCCAGGACCGAGTTTCTTGTTCTAAAAGTCCAAATTCGAATCAAACATTTTGTCTACGGTTAGGAATTACTCCCACGACCTAGATATAGGTAAAATCAAGTTTTTGGGTGATTTCAGGATCATTTAAGGCTAGGTTTTCCATTTCTTATCCTAGGTGACTCTTTTCTTTCTTACTTTACCATTTTGGCCATAACTCCTTCATCTGACATCTGATTGACCTTATTCTTTTTGCGTTACTTCGTATCTTCGTTCTCTACAAGATGGTAACTTCCAAATGTTTATATATCTTCACTTCATTTTACGGCTAGGTATGATAGCCTATTCCCAACTGTAAATGAGTCTGCAATTATTGTTTCAATGCTTCATCTCGTCTATGGCTTGGTTGAAAAGTAATTCTTAGCCGTTTATTTTAACTATGGAAATTTGTCTCAAACTTAGCTTCTTATACGGCTTGGTTGAAATGATTTTCTAGTCGTAATCCTAACAAAATCTTATCAGCTACCCAGTTTTACGGCTAGCTTTTGAATGTTTACTAGTCGTAAGTGCTTCTGAAATTCAGTATCATTCTTCGACTTGATATACGATTAGGTTCTGAGATTTTTCTAGTTGTATGTGCTTCTGGATTTCCAATCCAAAAGCTTATTTTCAGCTCTAACTTCTTATTTTTTGTGCCGGAATAAATTCTTTTATCTTCTCTGCTCTTTTTAACACCATTTCCATTGATTTCTGATGATTCACCTAATGAAACAAATAAAATAAAAAACATGTTATAATCCAAGTTTATTTACTAAGATGTCCTATTTGTCTAAATTAGGGTTTTCATATTCTTGTGTACCAAGTCTCTTATCCCTATAAATAGAGACATAAATCTTTGTATTTCTATACACATGAATAATATTTCTCTCCTCTTTCTCTACTTTGCATCATCTTCTTCTCTACTTTTCTAGTTTCATAACACGTTATCACGCACGTAGTTCTGATCACTGAGCAATACATCACGACCGATTCACGGTTTTCTTTATTTTATAAAAACTCAATCGATCCTTTTTTTTTAAATAAAACCTAATTATATATTTATTTATTTCTAATTAGGTTTAGTTTCTTTTAAATATGTCTAAAATAATATAAGTTAACTTTTTAATTTGTCATATAAATCATATGATATATATAAAAATATTTTTATTTTTTTAATCAATTCACTAATTATTATACTTATATGAATAGTATTAGTAAAGTGAATTGAAAAATCAATGTGTTGTTTTTGTTGTTAAAAATAGCACGCTCTACATCGAGCTATATCCATCTACGATTTTAAAGTCTAAAAAGAAGAAAAATGTAAACATTAAGAAAGACGTTTGAGTTTTTTTTTTCTTTTTTTTTTCAAAGCCGTAATAACATGGCAACCAAACAAATAATCTTCGCTCTCATAATTTATTTAATATTTTAAATATCTTATCTGCTGTATTCTAATACAGTATTATTGACTCTGTTTTATCTCTTGCATGATTTCGGAAGTTTAAATTCATACGACCACCAACTAGTATTGGTTATTCATCTGTATGGAAAGATTCAACCCCACCAGCTTGCTCTGTATTTCGATCGGCCACCAAGAGTTCGATAGCCACGTGATATCATGTAGTAGTACATGAGCAAGAGTTTCCAATGCTTCTGGGAGAAGAACAATAGAATTTAAGCAGTAACCATCTTTTACTTTATTTTTATTGTTTTTCTTTTGAATTACGTGATTGGTGTTTGTTTTTTTATATCATCTATTACGAGTGATCAATTTTTGGAAGATAAAATCGATTTCCTTCGTTCTCTAATCCTTCGCATAGAGAAAGAAAAATATCCATCGAAAAGATGATTTTTATATGTTGGTCGACACCATGCAACCAGTTTCTATTCAAATAAAAAAAGATTTAATCCCTAAAAATTGCTATCATCATAGATTTGATTACTTTTACGGTAACCAATTATATGAATATTTCATAAATCTCCGGACAAACAAGTTTTGTATCCTCGTCCATTGGATAAAGATAAGGTGATTTTTATATCCGGTTTCTATTTACTACAAGAAACCATCCGTCAACCATAAAATATATTTTTCATATGCAATGAATAAAACTAAAATGATATTTTTTTTGGCTATTAAATGTTGGTAAATTGTATACACCAGTTGATATTGGTTTTCTCCGTCAATTCTCTATAATGAGATATTAAAAATTGGCATTCTAAGAGATTTTAGCCAATTTATTTTGATTTTTTTCGTAAAGAATGACGATGATTCTTCAAAAAAACATTTACCATCAAACATGGTTTTATCTAATAATAAACCATTGATTTCTATTCTTTACAAGAAACCATTCATCAAGCACAAAATTGATCTTCTTGTTTCCTTCATAAAAAGAGAATTACGATACTAGCTTCATTATTTTTTTTAAGATGCGTTTTCTCAATCGATCCTAAAAGGATGAAATATCGTTATTATGGTATTCACATTGCAAACATCAAAGAAACAAGGAATTGCTGCATTCCTGAGTGATATTGAGCAATTTATATTTTTTCTCCTGGTATTAATCTCAAAAATTTAGAGGCATTCCATTTGTAGTTGGAATACAATAAGACACAAAAGATCAAAGGGTGTGCATCCGGCTTGTTAGCGTATATCATTAGTCCTTGTAGTGACTAACTAGATCTTAAAATTGATTTCTTTTCATAAAAAAAGTTTTTATAATTTCATTCTAAATCATTATCTCGTTGGCCCTTGAGGTCACGCAGTTATTGGAAATTTGTTTGCACATTTTCAATGGTTTTGGTTTTAACATATAAATTATTATTTTTGTTCCAAAAGTAGTTCAAGGTTGATGGTAAATATGTATGTCTATTAAGACTGCTTTTTTTTATGTCGAAATACATTCATAATAAGTATATGTCTCGAATTAATCGAATAATAGTTTACGAAATTTGAAGTTTTCGTGTATATGAGATGAAAAAATTTCCACCATGATCAGAAGGAGACTATACACTACGAGAGGTTGGTGCTAATTAACTTAAAAGTTATATCAATTTCTATCCCATCATGATAAAAAAAATGCTGCAATTAAATAATAGACGTGAAAGTATTTCATTTAGCTTTTCTATAAGCTTATGTCGTTTGAAAAGGAAAATCAATCACTTCTAGCAAACATATAGCGTTTTAGTACAAGCTACAGATAGTGCTCCGATAGAGTCTATCATGATACAAGTTATATTCTCAAAATTAATATCTCCTTGTTTGAAGATGAGGTGATTATAACGCCAGTGGGCACTGGTACCAGTAAATTTTAAATTTTCCAAATTGTGCATACACTAGAAAATTGTGTGGGATCATAGTAAACTAACTATTGTTGAATATTCATTTATAGTAGCTACTGAAATAAATAAAGGTGGTTGTGAACCCCTCTGCAGAAGAATATCGACATATGTATGATTGGTTGGCATATAATCCAAATTAGGTTGGATTAATCTCTCGATTGATGCAATTTTGGATCCAAGACTAAACACCTTAAATTGCCAAACATATTAATTACAGTTTGGTGTAGTCATAATGCGCTCAACGAGAAATATGATCGTTCTAAAATGATTTGAGGGTTTTATTTTTTACTCAGATCCTAGGATTTTCAATAATGTTTCGTTCTCCATGTATGATGCATTTGGTGTGGTAGTCCATGAAGGATTCATATTACATTCACACAAGAAATGTGCTCGGGGAACATATTCAAATTTGTAATCTTTTGAGGATTCAAATTATATTCAGGCAGCCACCTGACTCAATTATATCAGGTTTAACAATCCTTTATGTGTTCTTAGAATATTTGGTACAAAACCAAAATCCGGATTAATTAGTTGATGATATCAACTTTATAGGTCTTTCGAGGAGCCCTTAAAAACATAAAAATCTACGATTTAGCAACATAAAATATTAGTTTCTCTTAAATCTACAGTTTAAGACTTATGCTTGCATAGAACTTATCTATGATATAGATTAAGAATCTATTTTTATGGTTGATTTTATGTAATACTCATATAGTTGAGTTAGCATCCATAAATCATCAAAAGTTGTACTTTTTCCCCTTCGTTTCATGTTTTTTCCCATGTGGTTTCCTGACAAGGTTTTAATGAGGCAACATCTTGCTGACGTTGAATTTTCATTCAAAATATTGATATTATGCTCTTTTTCCTTCGTCCAGATTTTGTTTCATTGGGTTTTATTGGCAAGGTTTTAGTGAGACAATTTATTAAACACGGTGGTCATCCAAGAGGGTTTATAATTTTGGTTATTAAGTGGGTGCCCATATTTGAGTAGACCAAATCAACATAACCATCTCCTAGGAATTTGGATGTCCTTCTAAACCACATAAGGTTTAATCATAAATATTATTTTTTTTCATGTATGGTAATGCATTTTTATCTTGGAACTTTATTGAAGGAACTACATCAACTACTTCTGCAAGTCATCTCGAGAAGCTAGCAATCCATGACACAAGTTCTCAATGTGTTAAAAAATAACGTAGTCTCAGTTAGAGTATTAATCGAAGACAAAACTACTCGTATAACACAAAAAAGACTTCATCAACTAGCAAATTTCTTCACTAAAGCACAATAATCTTCTGCGTTCAAGAAATCGGTTCATCGAAAATGGAAAGTCTAATTTCACAGAGCTGCAAGCTAAGATTTAATAAAAGTATTATTAGGGGGTGCACTATCATCAAAGGTACATTTACTGGACTTATCGCGTTGTACTCTTTTTCCTTCTTCAAGGTGTTTTTCCACTCGGTCTTCCTTGTCAAGGTTTTAAAGAGATGATGTGATTGTAGACAGTGGTAAATAAGAGTTCAAACACTAAGACTTGTGAAGATTGATTTTAGACCTAGTTTACAATACTAAAAATTTAAAACTCAAAAAAACATGATATCAAGATTATATGAAAGAGATAAGACAAAGGATTCCACCATTAACCAATTTACGTGACTCAACTAAAAACAATATTCATTCAATTCTTACGTTCAAAGTGATTCTAAAATATTATAAATATTAGATTTTTAAAATATTAGTTGTTAATCGCAAGCATGGAACATCAAGAGCCCTAAGCTAAGCATGCACCATCAAGAGAAAACACAACTAGTTAGTAAAAATCATTATTTCAATTTTGATTCAATGCAAATAATCATAAAAAGAATTGCAGAAATTAATTAAATAGAGATTACCATATAATTATTGGAAAACTAGCTTCCTCTATCGTTTCAGCAATGGGGTTTAGCTCATCATAGTAAATACTCTCTCAAATGATGGATACATAGCTCAAAGTGTTTAAAATGAATAAAAGAATTGGCCCAGAAAATTTGCTACGAATATATCTGTTGCAAAGAAGGAATGGTAACGATTGGTAGCTGTCACAAAAGCAGCCGAATACAAAGGAATAGGCAACGAAATTTTTCAGCTACGAACACGGTTTCCTCATCTTCTTCCTCATGAGCATATTTTTTTGTGATTATTTTTTTGATTTCTCTGGCCTC
>JAJJMC010009994.1:4456191-4520429 GCA_023531435.1 Papaver californicum | reverse complement strand
CCCCCACAAACTCTTCTTCGACCTCTCCTATTAATAATACATCAGCATCCAACCCCCAAATCTCCTCTGAATCTCCGAAAATAATTTGTTGAGTTTTTCTTCTTCGACCTGTTGATTCTCGGTGATATTATTTCTTTTATTTTCTTAACCTTCATTTGTTTGAATCTTCGAAATCTTGTCATTGAAAAGGATAAATAATATTATCAAAGTTCTCTTCAACAAGATGAAATATCCATTGAGATCACGCGATCTGTTTTTGCTAAGAACGACATTTTGTTGGGTTTTATTATTTTAATTTCGTGTACGAATCAAACTCTTAATAGGGCAAGTATAAACTTGTCTTAAAACTCCTCAAAATTCTTCCAATTTTATATACAGATTCGGCAGTTTAAGAGAGTGAAAATTCCCGCCAAAACTTTGATTTGAAATAGAAGAAAAATGTGCCCTTATCTAACTGTCTGGGTTCCTTTATCAATTTTTGGCGCCTTTAACACTTTTTCGAGCCAAATTTTCCATAATTATTTATTCTTCAAACATACCTAAAAATATAGAAAATGATAATATTAATATTAATACAAAAATTGAGAAAAAACAATAAATGAGCTCAAATATGACACATAAATGTGTCTATCAAGAGACAACATATACGTGTCCAATACTGTCTGAGTTTTTACATGCTTATGCAATTTCAGGTTTTTCTCTTTTGAGTTTCCCTGGTATATGTTTGTAATGACTTAGCCTCATTGGTCATCAAGAGGAGTGTTATAAACCAAGTTTATTTATGAAGATGCCCTTTGTGTCTATATTAGGGTTTGCATATTCTTGGGTACCGAGTCTCTTATCTCTATAAATAGAGAAATAAAGATTTGTATTTTTATACACATGAATAATATTTCCCTCCTCTGTCTCTCTACTTTGTGTTCTCTTCTTCTCTACTTTTCTAGTTTTATAACAAAACAAGAGCAATAACAAGATAATGCAAGAATTTATAGCTAAAACATGTATTGAATTGATACTAAAAACATAATAAACATTTATCAAATTTCCCCGCACTTAGATTTTGGTAGTCCTCGAGCAAACTACTTACCTAAACTAACCTAACTCAATTTCGGAGGAATCACGGTTATACTTAGCATGTGCAATAAGCCTTTAGATCCCTAGGTTCCCATACTGGACGAGTTATAGTCTCGTGAGAGTTCACAAGAGATATACCCACAAAACTTACTCCAACTTATATATACATCGAATTCGCAAGCATCCCAAGAGTTATGTGGACATAAAGTTTCTGCACCTTATAATAAGAAGTTAGGTACAAGAGAATATTATTCTTGAATCATAAATAAGATTAACGATGAGAAAGAGAGAATTATGTGTTAAACCGATGACATATGATGAAATGCATCCTTGAGAGAAACCAATAAGCATTTTGCCTCGACTTCTGCCTCACCGGTCGGTCACTCATAAAACGATAGAAATGGGTCACTCATGTGCCCAAGAAGGAATAAAGAAAAAATACTTACACACGGAAAGGTGATGCTTATTTTTAATTTCTGAGGATCTTAAAGAAAAGATGTCAACCATATGCGGGGATGGGAATGCTCACCCACCTTCTCATCCAATCTACAATCAACACCACTCTCATAACGTCCAATAGAAACGTCGTCGTCTTCGGTTTCAACTAATGATGATAAACGCTCGAACTTCGTAGAACTTTAACCATTTTATTATATTTTTATTCAATCACTTGTTCTTCGCCACAACCTTGATTAATTGATATATACTTTTTTTTTCCTTCATTACCATATGATAAGGACTTTATCACTTGATTCTTCACAACTTTGGTATTGTCTTAATATCATAAACTTCGAAATTTTACATCTTTTTGCTTTCCTTGCCTTTTCACTTTCTCTTCAACTTGAATATACAATTCTGCTCTTTCTTTGTTGCTTGTAAACCTTAAACGTCTTTAACTTTCTTCATAAATTTGATTGCTTCACTTTTGAGGATGATGATGTGTTTTTATAGTCACTGCTTCGAGAAACAGTGGTATTAACTACAAATTAGACTACAAGAATGTGGTTTATTAGCAATTTTGATGCCACCCTCATGATTGATAAAATTTAGCACTCAAAAGATTAGAATTGTTGAAGGGCGAGGTTGAGTAACTCATCATTCTACTCGGAATTAACGTAGATGAAACACTATAAACGGATGTTGAACGTTTGGTGCTTCACTCAATATGTATTCTCCACTAATGATTGATTAGCTTTTTAATACTGCAGTCCTTCTGCTCTAATTTTCCACCGGCTTGGTTAAGTTCATCACGATTACTCTGTCAACGACTAAGAATACCGAATATGTAATACCCCAATTCGGCAGGTAGGGTTCGTCATATGGAATATAGGTAATAGTTTTTCCTTTCTTAACACCGAGGCCTTTTCTGCACAATTGACTCCAGAGTTGATAAAAATCTTTGCAGTTAAGCGTGCTCGGGCGGGAGTAGTCCAGGAATGGGTGACTTTCCGAAAAGCTAGTGAATAACCGCAGCGGTGCTCGTCAAAACCCCAGACTGCCGGATGACCGCAATGGCTAAATGGGGTTAATATCAGTGGAGGGATGGATCATTACGAATGGTATCAGATCATCAATTAGATCCTTTCGGAGCTAGTTGTTGTGCAAACAAATAATAAACATTAATCGTGTTTGGATTGAATAAGTTGTGTATTATTTTTTTTTTTATTTTTTTTCTCTTTGTAGCTTAAAATTTTTAATCATCGTGTTGTGCTTAAATTTACGGACTAAATTTCTTCAAGTGGGTGAGGTTGTAATACCCATTCAAATTTTAAGGATATTTTTATCTTTTTACTATAATTGTAATTTTGTAATTTCATAAAAAGGCTTGTGATAACTTATTATTTGTTTGTTAGCTTGTGCAACTAAATAGGTATGAGAATAACTTTATTATTAAATTAACAAGTGTAGTTGGTGTTAGTAATAGATTTTGCATTTGCTTTGACTGGATATTTTTGCTTCCATTATCAAATTGGGTTGACCAGTTTCTTTTATATGTTGTTGACCGAACAGTAGTTGACATTGTAGTGGACTTTATATATACATTTGCTTAAGCCAGTAGTGAACCTTGTTGTAGAATTTGGGTTAAACACCATTTTTTTTGCCACTTGTGTGTCAGTTGACTGATGGGTTAAATTATTAGTGTAGGTCATCATACGCTAGCATAACTCAAGCCGTTTTGATCGAATTCTAAGGTTTAGATAATTTTCAATCGTGTGGAAGTCGGAGAGGGGTAGGTACAGTTCAACTTCGATAAATTAATAATTTTATTAAATAAATAATTTTTTCGATCCCGATTTGGATAAAAGGATAAATGAATAATCTTGCTTAATGTATTAATGAATAAAAAAGATAGATCTTTAAAGACCCTACATAAACATAAAAGAATAATAACTAAATTTCACATAAAAATATACTATAAATAAACTAAAATACATAATCACTAAATTTTACACAAAAATATATGTAGAAATAACCAAAAATATGAAGTTAATTTTTCTCAAAAAAATGCATCTAGGGTTTTCCTTCCACCCAAAGCAAATTACATCTCATCCTTAATTTTATGTAATGCTTGCACAATTTCTAAATATTTTGCTCGTGTGTAGCAAGCAATTCTTTATGGTGACTGTTGATACCTGAAAAATGACTATCCATTGATAAGGGAAGTCATCTCTACTAGGTGGGCCTGAACTTATAATCACCTTAGGAATTTGGGGGTTAAGCCCAATTACTTAGGAGTATATCCATGGAAATATGGGGACATGAAAGGAATAAGAGGATAAGTTAGGGATAAGATTAAAAGATGGCATTTTGGTAATAATATGGGGCTGAAGGGAGACATGTGTCAAGAGAAGGTAAAGAGGGAAAGTCTATAAAAGGAAAAGTAATAGTACAAAGAGAGGATATTTTCTCTCTCTCACTCAAGAAGGAAAGGTATAGTCCTTGCTGTGACTAGGATTGGTCTCCTCCTTTAGGAATTCACCCTAAAATATTTGGCGACTACAGTGGGAGGCTCGTCACTAGTCCAGCAAGATGCACTCAGGAAATGACGCTCCGGTCATACCTCCCAACCAGCCTACTAATGAAGAAGTAATAGTAGAAGATGCAAGCGACGACAAGCCATCAAGACAAGCCATCGTCAACGCGCCAATCGTACAGACGACTCACACAGAAAGGGTAGAATCGCTGACTAACAAAAATAAACATCAACCAAAGAAAAACGCTCAACAGAAACAAACTTTGCAAGACATGTAAACCGAGATGGAAGAACACAATCGGTGCCAACAAGAGCTTCGAAAGCTTATGAGACAGGCAGAAGAAGAAGCGGTTGTTACAAGGAAATCATCTGATGATAAGGGATCTACACGCGGAGTATCATAAGACGCGATCGCTAAGTACTTAGAGTAAAACTACAGGGTGGTTAAACATGATAGCTAAGATTCCATGAACACCCCATACTCAGTCGAGGTAGCCGAGTATTAGTACGCGGAAGAATACACATCTCCCAAGTTCAAGACCTACGATGGACGGGGAAACGCTCGCGAGCACCTCATTCCGTTCTTGTTAACAATGAACGCGTATTCCTCTGATGGGAAGTTATGCCTCAGAGAATTCTCAAAGTCGTTATCAGATACGACATTTACCTGGTACGACAATCTGAAGCCCGGAAGCATATAGTCGTGGTTGGCAATGGGCACGTTATTCTTGAGAAAGTTTTATTCAGCAAAGAAGTAGGTCACGATGATCGATCTCAGCAGGGGAAACCAAAGAATGGGGGAGTGTTTGCACCTAAAACTTGCTCTCATGTAAAACAATATACTATAGAATTACTTTTTAGGTTCGAGGATCAAAATCGTACAAAACGAATCCAAATAAGTAGGATATCTTTATTTTTTCTGCTTCGATTACAAAGAGAGGAGACATGTTGATCTTAGGAGAGGGAAGCAAATTTTTTTTGAAGGAATTGTGTGTTGTGGTGGAAAAATAACAGAGCTTGAGAATGATTTTCTATCTCTTCTCTGTCTATCGTGTTTTTGAAATTGGCTAAGCAGCCTTTTTATAATGTTTTGGTACCACACACTTTCATTGTAAAGTAGTTTGGAAGTTTTGGGGAGATGGAGAAGTGGAGGTTGTGGGAATAAAAATCCAGTTTATCTTGGGAAGTTTGTAGAAACTTCTAGACTACTACTCCATTATTTCTTCAACCGCTCCAACTTACCACTTACTCTATAACTTCCTTGTCATGAGGTATTGCTATGCCCATGTTGCTGTAACCATCATACCAAACCCCATGATTTATCACCCCATGTAATATGATTTGATGTCTCGTAAGATTTGGTGGGGTCATGACTTCAAAGCCATGAACCTTGTTATGAAATAATATTTCTAATAGGCTTTATGCATATTTTGTTGTAGTAATGTCTTAAGTAATGGTGCTAGCCACGAAGATGCAGTAGCAACAGAGCGTGGGTGCGTCAATGGAACATGGGTGTAGCAATGGATGTGGCAGCAACACAATGGGGCGTGGGACGCGGTACTGACACAAGAGCGTGGGACGCGGTACTGACACAAGAGCATTGGCGCGGTAGCTAGTTGGTGCTGCTGGCAGCATTAGCGTGGCCTCACCTCTTTTAGCGCCTTGGCCAGACTTCTCCGTGGCTCGTTACTTCGTGGCTCTGATCGACTTTATTGTTTTGGTTAACTTTGTCTCTTTTATCGTTTTGGTTAACTTTATTGCTTTGATACATTTGTGTTAGAAGCGTGGCTAAGGCTTACTAAAGCATGTACTTAATGTTGCCAGGTCTATTGCTTATATGCTATTATTGACATTGACTAATATCATGACCATGGCTATGGTTTGTTTTGGATTTCTCTGTCTCGTGAGATTTAATTGTTGGCATTTATGCCTAACTTTCGTGCAGTGCATACATAACACCTTCAAGAGATTCATCCATGGAAGTTTGCAATCTTGAAATTATGCTTGATGCGACTCTGCAATTAGATAATATGCATCTAATTAGCGCTACTATTCAGATGTGGTGTATCCTTTATTCTAAATGTTCACAATTTTTTTTATAATCAGCATATTCTATTTTATACAAGTATTTTTACGTGTGCTCATAGAATAACGAGGTTTTCGTTGAATAAAGCTTTGAAATTCCTCTGGTGCATATATACGCCAAAGATCTACAGGGCTAGTTTATCTAAGAGCTGAATATGCATTCTCAATTCTCTTTTGGAATATAAGATAACAATAATGTTCATAATTCTGATGCTTATTAAAAATTAACATATATTTATTTTATGCTTCTGTAGCTAGGAGAAAAAACAACATTTCAAGGGAAGTATTACAATTTTCTCCATTGTTAAAACTCACCATCAATATTAAGTCCCCTGCTTAGCGCAGAACAATAATTTTTTGTGGTAAGCACTAGATGGTGATTTTTATTTTATTGATATAAGAAAAATAAATTAAAAAATCAAGAAGTTTAGTTGTTGGATACTACCAGAAATTCTGATTTGATGATGTTCCAATGATATCGAGTAGTCGATAAAGGAGAAATAGTTGGTGTAGTAATGCTTGTAGGATTATGTAGCACCGTTTGGAGAGTGTAATTTGGTGGGGCACGACTGATTTTGTATGATGGAGAGACTAAAATCGACCTTGTGCAGCACAAGAGCATGGTTTCAAAATAGAAAATCCTTGTTTGACCTAAATTTGGAAACCAATTACTATAAAAGAGAGATAAACCTTTTAGTTTTATTCTTCTCATCACCATCACCGCTGACCCTCTTCTTCTCTTATCTCCGTCCAGTAGCAGCAACTTCCGGCCGGCTACAACAATAACTTCCCGCCGGCTACAACATCGTCCGTCCACCGCCGACGACCTTTTACCGGATTCCGGCACCGATCAAATAAACTTTTTTTTTACGTGAGTTAATTCACGTGAAAGAAAAAGTTTTTTTTTTTATACGTCAGTGAATACTCACATATCTCTTATATTCTTTCCCTTTTTTTAGGGTAAGCACTAAATCACTTCTTCAATTATCATTGCTTATTCAACTGCATTAATATGCCACTGATTTGATAATTGTCTTCTTTTGACCATATTTTGTGAATGAACCCTAATTATGCAATTGTTGATTCTTATTGCAGGAATTCTTCATTAACTTCACTATAAGCTTCATTCAAGTATGCTAGGGTTTATAACAACTTTTCTTGGGACTAATTTTAATTTATGCATAACAACATGTATTTGCATACTAGTGCTAGATATATATAAAATAGTGTCAAACCTTGTGTACGGTTGTCCAATTGTTGATGTAGATATTATTTGAACCCATTATAGATGTCTGACAGTTGCGAAATATAACTGCTACTGGTTCCAGTCGCGATGGGAGCGAAAATTCTGATGTCATCTCTCTGGATGACATACCTAATATCCGTGATAGGTTATTTGATAGTGTTGTCGAAGAAGCTACTCCTCCTGATTATGTCGGTACTCTTATTCTGAGTATCAATAACGTTTCTCAGCCTCAAAGTGTTTATCCACAAGGCATTGTCCGATGTTGTTTGCAGATGAGAGAATACATGCATTCGTTTGTTGACTATAAGATATCCCAAACCCCTTTGTCTGAATGGGCAGGATGGTACAAAGTTATGTTGAAGAATCCTTATGTGAAGTTGGTTTTGGAGAATGCTAAGATATTCCATGCCGTGCGATATCCGAGACTTTGAAAATCAACAAAGATATGAAGGGACTGCTTGCATTTTTCTCACGTTGGTACGACCCAACTCATTCAGTGGGATGTGCTTGGGGTGAGTTAACAATCACTTTGGAGGATGTGACTGTCTTGATGTAATTCCCAGTCATTGGTAGTATTCCCACATTGTCTGAACAAGAGAAGAAGTATGGAACTTGCCTTATCCGGAAGATGGAGGAGCTGCAGAAATCTCGTCGTTGTAATATTTTGAATTATGCAGCTTGGGTTAATTATTGGAGGAATGGTAGCACAAGCACTGATGGTCTTGCTGTTGATCATCCTATTTGTATTGCTGCGTTCTATGTATTTTGGATGTCTAGAGACATATTTGAAGATATCCTGGAGGTCAAATGAAAGCCCCACTTGTCCCACTTGCTGTTATGCTTGCTGGTGGAAATACTCTTCCTCTTGGTAATTTGTTCCTTGGCATCTTATATACTCATTTAAATATTTTCACTCTTGACATGAAAATTTCCAATGGTTATGCCAAGATAGAATCTTTTATCCATGTTTTGTTCATGCAAGCCTGGCTTTGTGAACATTTTCCTGAGTATGCACCAAAGACTAGACCTGCTTTTTTAAGTGAAGGGACGTAGTATGGTAGAATACTTCGTTGGAGTAAGAAGAAACCTTCCCCTGTTAGTCTTATCAGTTTGATGGATAATGAGAAGAAAGTGAATTTCAAACCTTGGAGTTTGAAGCTGCCTCAGGTGATTCCATCGGGCACTTTTGCTGAGAGGTTCGATATTGTCTTACGCTCTGATCCAAGCGATGAGAGTAATATTACTAGTATTGATGAAGCTACTTTCATGGTTAGTTGTATCCCATAATTCGTTCTCGTCGTCTGTTTTGATAATTGTGTCATCCAGTACAATCATATTGATAGGACGGCTCGGCAGATGGGTTTTGACCGATCCATTCCTTATTGTCGTACTGAGATGCCTTCCATCACCGGTGGGAAATGGATTTTTAACCATTTTCCGGGTTTCACGAAAACCACTGATGCCGCCGGGTGCTGTGAGCCACAATGGTTTTTTTTGGAAAAAATCGGGTAAAGTAACCTTGTCTCTAACACGGTAGGGGTATTTTTATAAAAATACTGATTTTTGAAGAACCACTATGGGAGAAAATGGTTTCACAACTTCAGATTTTATCCTTGCATATATCTCCTAAAACTTTATCTCTCTCAATCTTTTCAATCTAACCTAGATGCGCTCTCTCTTCCATCTTCTTCATCTTTTCCACCAAAACCCTAAACCTGAGTCCCTCGTTTCATTGTAATTTGTTCTACCACAAAACCCCAGCCGTTGTCCCACAATTTGATTCTCCCAGAACCATGATTCGATCTCTAGCTTTGCATCAATTTCTTCGATTAGTAACATTATTCTTTCTTCAATTTCTTCGATCTGTTCTAATCAACCATTCTTCTATTTCGTCTTAAAACCAAAGAAGGAATCAAACCTCCTTTTATTTCATCAGCAGTAGTATATTGAAGTAAAGTACAACAGAAATCAGTGATGAAGAGGTTTTGGTTTGAAGCAGTTCTTCCACTAGGTATTATGAGTGGATTTCTTTATGTTATGGGTATTCTCAGTATCACATCTACAAATGGCAGGGTAAGAAACACGAAATAAAAACCCTAATTTTCTTAGATTTTGTATGCTGAGCAGGACTAGGTCATACTTTTTTTTGCTTATACCTGATTCATTGACAGTGTTTGCAGAATTTGATTTTGTATGATGGATTTTACGATTTATAAATTTTGTTCGTAGGTTGCTTTGGCCATGATTTTTAAAGTCCACCAACCATCTCCTGTGACAATCCCTGAACAATCTCATGCACCCTATTTTGCATTATGCACTGTACCAGTTCTATATGAATATCATGTTAGAATTTTCCATTTGGTTGTTGATTAATAGTATAAGCTAGAATTAAGCATCATCCTTTTGCTTCTTTTATATGCAGGATACTTGGTGCATCCGCCAAAGTTTCTCCAAAGCCTAAAGTCTCTCTAACCAAAACGTAATATAATAGTAATAGACTAAGTCTGTAAGTTTAATGACTTTTGATAAGCTAACTTCCCATTCTTGTAATTTAGATGCCACTATTATTCTCACTTCAGTATTTTATGGTCTCAGCTTTCTAAGCATTACATTCTCTTAATAATGTTTTACTGGGGACTAGGAATATGCGAAATGCTTCTAAGGAAGCAATTCAAGAGCAGCACCAACCATCTCTTGTGAAAATCTCTGTATCATCGCATGCACCCTGTTTGATTGGTAACCAGCTCCACATACTGAATTAGTTTTCTGTTATGTTTAGGTACTGGGTAGATTTCCTTCTTCTTATAAAGCATGTATGGTTATGACAAGTTTCATTTTATGTGGACATGCTAGTGACCAAAATAAACAATTCGATGGGGCAGGTTAGTGGACTTTAAAAATTTACTGAAGTAGGGTCTTTCTTGTCATCATGTTTAACCTTAGTTCCCTTTCTTACGAAGCCTTATCACAAGATCTCAGTTATAGGTTTTCTTGAATTGATGAAAGTTCTGCTTGAATGGGGCTTTCCTGCCATTTTATTTTTATGTTGTTGTTGCTGTGGTGCTGCTTCTTGTTAGGTTGGTTGTGGGTGTATGGTTATGGCAGTGGTGGTAAATGTTCTGTGGTCTGTTTGATGATTTCTCTATATTTTGCTCAAGTTAGTCTATTTTTCCAAAAATATTTCTCATTACTTCAATTTGTGTTGCTGGACTTTGATGAGCCTGCTGACTTGTTGGATCGCTCCTCAAGGCAGAGAGATCAACCTTTGAGCGACGATCTGTTTTGTGCATCAGTGAATGTAAGGTCTGATTACCTTCTATTTATTTTTTTGCGTTTGATTTGGTGCTTGCGAGGTATCCCCTAACATGAACCTGTTTTGTATGTTTCAACATAAGCAGAGGTAGTGATGTGCGATCTTGGACTAAGTTCAGAGTTGAAGGTGGCATGTAATTCTACACTAATGAAAGCCGCGGGTGAGTATAGATTCTATTAGCCATGTTCGTGTAGACTGTCTGGTGATTTATCTAGGAATTTAGTGTTGCTGCTAATGGTGCGTTACAATTGATGTAATTATCCGAAGCTGTTTGATTGTGTCCTAGCTAGTTCTGAATCAAGTCTTCTGCACTTATATGTAGCTACTTAAAGTAACTGTAGTATATTGGTGTTACTTAATGTAGTAAACTGTATGACATCTGATTGTCTAGTTTTACTTGTTTTAGATTAGGTGAATAAAGCTTATATGCACTCCAAAGGATTTCGCATCGGAACATCAAGATAATTTTCTAATGCATCTAGGACAGAAAGCCAATCAAGTACTGGATTTCCTTGGTATCTTATTTGAGTTATATGGAGCTGAAGTTTTCTGTATTTCTTCATTTTACATAATAATAGATGTTTGCTTAACATAAATAATAATTTTCTCTGTACGTTTGTTCTGCAGGTCTATATCATTGATTTTGGAGCGGCTAAATCAAGAGTCTACTACTAACCACCATAATCCTTATAGGTATGCATTTTTCACTTGCAGTAATTTTGGTGTAAAATTGAGTGATTTTCCTTGTAAAATGTACAACAATTACTCATATATATATATATCTAGACTTCATATTTTTTTGATTGTAGTATTTTACCACAAATGCTTCGACACGGAAAATGTTACTGCATTGGCTGCGAAGTAGTGAGATACTAACACATGGTGTTTGTTTTAATTTGGAAAACAGTAAGGTGGTTTTTGTTTTGATTTTCTCATTTGTCATCATATAGTTAAACCTAGATTATCATATAGATAAATCTAGATTCAAATAGTTTGGCCTGAAAGCTACTGGAGATGCCTTGATGGAACGATATGGAACATTTCAAATGGTGTGTACTTTTTGTCATCTCAGCTGGTTACTTTCAACATGCTTCTGATTGTACTAATCTGGTTTGGTGTGTTTTTTTTTACTGTATCATCTTATTCCTCTTTTCGCATCTTTGAAGATCCGCCTGTCCATATAGATTAATTTTTTCTTTTCGCATGAACTTTTTTCGTGAACCCATCATGTGCCAGAATATCCCTAAGATTGTCACTGGTAATGGTTTGGTTTATTTGCGATGTTATAAATGTGAAGCACCGAGTATTTGGTTTTCATACTACCCTTAAGGTTATTACAAGTTGTTAATCATCTTCAGGCCCACGTACTCTCTGTGAGGATGCTGATCCTCTGGATATGCTTATAACATGCAGGTATGGTGTATGATTCACATCTTGTCACCACCTCTCCTGTTCTGAAGACCTAATAATTTGAATTAAGCTGCTAATCAGCAAATGAAGGCACAAATGGTGAAGTGGTGCAGGTAAAATGCTACTAAATTGTATGGGGGTGTTTTGAAGTTTTTCTAGTTAAGTAGGTGAAAGGAATTGAGGTTGAGTACTGTTAGTTTTGAAGTTTTCAGATTTGAAATTTGGGTGATTTCAGTTGTAATGAAGATTGCAGTTTTTAATAAAATGCTCATTCAGGAATAAATTCATTATCATCATAATTTTGATCTCATTTATAATTATGAATTTCTATATTGTGTTGTTGGTTGTAGCTTAAGATTCAGCCGAATCAGCTTAAGATTTGACTGAATCAAATCCGATTTTTTTTTTTTTGTAAAATAAAATCGATATAAACCACTGTTTATCAGTGTTATCGATATTACTGTTGATTTTTTTTTTGAAAGAGTTCAACTTGTTTGAGACCCAGTCGTTCTGGAAAAAACCACTTCTAGATTAGTACTGATGATCACGGTCATTTTTTTTTTTTGTGATATAACCTCATGTCCTGACAGTGGTTTAACTTCAGTTTTCCACTAGTGCATAGACGTGCTTCAGAGTTCTAAGGGTGCTCATAGTATCACTGGTCAAATTCCTTTTCTCCAGACCAGCAGAAAAGGATGCGTTACTAATAAGTATGCTAGTTTCCGGAACGCACAACTTACTCTTTTCAAGAACTTTATGTTGAGTAGTCCTTCTGATATTCGCGGTGAACTTTCTGCAAAGGAGTTAGCACTTCAATCGAACTTGAGGATTGTCTCTGAACTGAAACGTGACTTGATCATCAGCTTGGCACAGGTACTTCAAACCATCTTTTGTTTAACTACTATCTTTTATCCAGTAATTAAGTGTTCAATTTCGCCTATTGTAGTCGTGGTTCCCAGAACACTTCGTGTCTGATGACGTAGCAAATGCTACTCTTCAATCTGGGACGAAAAGGCCATGGGCGACTATGCCTGGGAGTAGAGACCGTCTTTTGAAGAAGGTAAGTTCTTCTTTTTCCTCTCAGTCTTTTTTTTGCATGAAATATATTTATACTTTACTCTGATAAGCATCTTTGTATAGCCTCGGAGCATAACTCGTTAGAGTGACTTGAGCGTTCGACCCTTTGGATTTGGGTCCCAGCCATTCCTGGTACTTCATCTCCTTATGTTGTGAGTAAAGCTTTCTTTAGAAATTTCTAAATAATAATTTTGTATCTTGCTGAATTTGATGAATTCTGATTCTTGTGAATAACCATTATGCTTAGATGAATAGCGATATGAATACTTCGACGTTAGAAGGCACCATTGTGGTTGGAACCTCTGAGGAAGAAGATACAGATGGTCGGGGACTTGAAAAACTATCCCAAACTGAAGTAATCGAAGAATCCGGGATTGAGAACGAAGAACTTGGCGGTGAATCATATTTCAAGGTGCCTTCTGCTTCTAATGACTTGTCACAACTCCAAGTAAGTTTCCTTTATTGTTTTTGAATCATAATGACATATCTTAAACCCCCAAATGCGTAGAATCATGCATGATTTCATGTAGAACTTTGGTGATTTTCGTTGTCGGAAAAATTCAGATTTAGGTCTTCTTGCCGTAATCACCGTAGAATCTTCATCCGAAGTTGGAATGAGGTGTTTGACCTCTCATTCTTTAGATAAGAGATAGAGATAACTTATGCAAAAAGAATTTCTTAATTTGGAGTCCTTTTGCTAGGTGAAAAAGACCTGACACCGAGCGTCCAGAACTTTTCCAGGCAGAATTTTGTAGGTTTTCAGCTGTCATGTAGTTGACCGTTTTATATGCTCTTATTTGACATATAAATCACCCCCAAATTCCTTAACAATTAGTGTCAGTTTCAGTTCTTCCAGAGAGTTGTATAAAGACGTTTCTGACATTTTCGTAAGATGATCCATATCTTTTCTAAACTATATGCCATGACCCAAAACACTTTTTAACGAATGTTTAGGTTGCTAATGACCAATTTTATGAACTTTATGATATATGCTTCAATTTCTTGTGTTTAAGCTATTTTAGCTCATTATCTCTACAATGCCCTCTTTTTTTAGGGAGAGAATGCACCAAATCAGAGAGATGAACTTGTAGATGCAAGATTGGAAATTACCATGAGCCGTGACACTGGTGATGTATCTTTTCCACCTTGAAATCATGGGAAAGCTCTTCCGGATGCGATTGTTGGAGGAAACACTCTGGGTGACACCGTTGTACAAAAAACTGACATGATGGAGACTGTACTGATTGAATATGTGAATGCCGGAGTTCATTTTGACTTCAGGTTTGATAGGAATCGACTTGACTATGTGTGCATTGGTGGATTCACTATCCCATCCGCCCACACTGAGCTGTATACCAAAGTATGAAAGAAGTTCGGCCATTTGTTCGTAGGTAACCCCAAGACTACCGTACTCTGGAGGATGATGTGACTCTGTTACTGCCAACTGTGCATGAGATGATTTATCTTTCTCGTAGAGAAGTATCTGAGATAGTACTTCAAGAATGGAAGGATGCTTTGGACGAGGCTGAAAGGGATAAACTTAATATATCATGGCTTCGTCGTCATTCTGAAGTTACTGAAAAATATCTGCAAGATAGAGGTACGATTCTAAGCTTGGAGACAGTGACCAAGGCTAAATATGAAGTTGAGAGGATGTATCGGGAGTTGAAGCTTGCAAATGAGATTTTTGGGAGGTTGAAAAAGGCGCATTTTGAAGGTGCTGAACCAATTTCCAAGGAATTTTTCTAGTTTTATAGGTTTCCTGAGATATACAAAATTTTATGGTTTTATTTTGGGATTTTTGAATGATTTTCAAGGATATATATCTTTTGAAGGAAAAAAATACTTTACTTGATTAATAAATTGAAATCCTAAGTATGAATGCAAGGTGTTGTAGACATTTTGGAGGAATTACAAATATTGCATAAAATAGGTAAATATTGTGAGATGTTGGTAGCATGTTTTTTAAACATTGTGAGCTGTAAGCCACTTGTCATGCATGACCACTCCTTCTGGCTTGTCAGTATTGACAAGTCTGTGGTAACCGCCGATCATAGTTTCAATGGTGAGATACGGTTGTTCTTCAGGAGGGGATGTGATCTTCTATACTGTCTTTCCGACATGTAAGGCATCGGGTTCAGACCCCTTAACTTCATGACATATCTTCTGAGTGCTTGGGTTGTTAGCTTGTTTATCCTCAGTAGAGACAACCCATACCACCATTTGATAAAATTCTGAAAAGGATCAGCTTCCCATTCACATCGCCGAGTCAGAGTAGGGTTGATATCCGGGTCAAGCCTCCAAGCTTTGATGGGACGTGGCATTGCTGGTTGCAAAGAAGTTGGTTGAACGAGACTTACTTGTGTGTGAAACCTTTGGACATATGACGCTGCGTCCTCTTCGGTAATTGTTCTACGTTCAGCTTCATTGTGCGACGAAATTTGTCTGATAGGTCGTCCTCAGGATTTGCAGGCTTGTTTGAGAGTCTTGGAGGTACTGATGCTGGCGAAGGGCATACACTTGTTGCTGTAGATCCAAGAGCATCCCACAATCATGTCGTAATCTGGATCTTCTTTGACAATGTGAAACTTTGTATGTTCTCGGGTGTCACCCATTTTTACTTCGAGAGTGATGTATCCATAAGCACTCCTGGACTTCCCTTCGGAATTCTTAATCACTGTTGATGAATGTACGGCTTCGTGCCTAAAATTACCATAGCTCTCAAAGTCTTGATAGTGATGATATTGACATCAATGAGCACATGAATTAATGTTTTCTCAAACTTGGTGTCCTTGAGGAAGGCAGTGGTGAGAAGTTCCAAGCTAGGCTTATCATTATGTTTGATGATTATATCTGGAGTGGTTTTGGGTAAGTCAGTAGCTTTTCCGACAAAGAGTAGACGCTTGCCCGATACAACGCGATTAAGAGCAGTGAAAATATCTTTGTGTTGTGCCTTCGATAGGTAAAAAAGTTCACATACGCGCTTCATCATGGATTGGACATTTCTGTTGACAGGTAGGGGATCTTTGTGAACACCTTCACTAAACCAAGCATAGCTCTCCTGAGTCGACTTTTTCTCTGAATATGCGCCTCAAGCCATTGCATTCGCTAGTGGGATGGTTGAAAAACCTGTGGAAGTGATAGTATTTTGGATTGACATATCTTCTTTAGTAGGTGGTTGTCGCACGGGTGGTAACTTGATAGCTCCATTTATTACCCATAGTTCTAACAACTCGAGGACTTCTTCCATGAGAAAGGGGAAATCCGGGATTGTTAGATCTTTCTGGTTCCGTTGCAACTGACGCGGAGCTTCGGCTGAGCCTTGTCCTTCAATTGATGTTGGTGCTAACGCCGAAGCTAATGCAATGCGCTTAGCCTGTGATGCTGATTGAGGTGTTGCTTTTCTCTTAGCTCCTTCATTAGTGATAACACCTATGGAATGCTGGGTAGAATGTTGTTTGTTTACCAGACGTCTGCTTCCACGAGTGTCTCCATGATTTTCTTCTCTGGAGGGTCGTGTCCTTTCTAACAAGGCTGGATCAGTTGTTGCTGATCTCTTGGCGGCCTCATGTAGCTCAGAGAAGGTTTGAAATCGTAAATTTTCCAATAAGGCACGATAAGCAGAAATCATACTGTTAATGCAAAGCTCCACCAATTATTGTTTAGTCATATTCTGGTTATGGCAGTCGAGAGCTTGTGTTCTGAACCTCTTCACCTACTCGTTTGGATGCTTGTTGTTTCTCTGGAACATTCTTCCCAGGTACGAGAGAGTAATTTCCTCAGAGACGAAGAAATACTTTTTATAAAAGGCATCAACCATCTGAAACCAACTAGAGATACTGTTGGGAGCAAGGTTGTTGTACGAAGTGTTTCTCTTCCCATAAGAGATTTCAAGAATTCTTTTAGCCGCAACACTTGATTTTACTCATGAATTCCTAGCGATTCCAAGAATCGGGAAACATGTTCTCGAGCATTTCCAGTGTCGTCGTACAATGAGAATGAAGGAGAGGAATATCCTCTTGGTAGTGCAACCCTTTGAATTTCTGTTGGGTAAGGGGGTTGGTGTTGATGGAACGAAGATGAATCTTCCTTTCCACGATTTCACAGGAGCCTTTCCAGATCTTCACGACTGACAAAGTTTTGTTGTGGTTGACTCCTTTCTGGTGCACGGTCAGTAATGATCTGTACTTCATCATCCTCTTGTGCATTAGCTTTTGACATGTTAGCACCGCCGGCAGTTGCGTTCTTGACTTGCTCCGTTTGACGACGATGCTGCTCTGGTGTTAACTCCTCTTTTAAAGCCTTAAGGAAGGTAAGAACTTCCTCTGAGTGGTGGCCATGGCTATTTGAGTTTCAGCCAAGGTCTCTTGTCGCTTCATTAAATCGTATATGGTTAGTGATGCCTGCTCCTTTCCTTTGACACTTTCAGTGGTACGAAGAGGAGTTTTGGTATTTTCAGTGGTGGTGTTTTGAGGAATGATTTATGGGGTTTCACCACTGGAATTACCAGTATTAGTAACGGCTGTTGAAATTGAATTGGGATTGGTTGCTGAACCTGACCTAAGATCCACCATTTTTGAAAAAAATTAAATTTTTCTACCGAGAGGTTAATCTCTCATTGTGGTTGCCAATTGTTTGCACCTAAAAATTGCTCTCAAGCAAAATAATGTACTGTAGAAGTACTTTTTAGGTTCGAGGATCAAATGCGTACAAAACGAATCCAAATAAGTAAGATATATGTATTTGTTCTTCTTCGGTTACAAAGAGAGGAGACAGGTTGATCTTAGGGGATGGAAACAAAGAAAGTTAAAGAAATTGTGTGTAGAATTATGTGTTGTGGTGGAAAAATACAGATCTTGAGAATGATTTTCTATCTCTTCTCTGTTTGTTGTGGTTTTGAAATTGGCTAAGCAGCCAATTTATAATGTTTTGGTACCACACACTTTCCTTGTAAAGTAGTGGAAGTTGTGGGGAGATGGAGAAGTGGAGGTTGTGTAAATAACCGTCCAGTTTGTCTTGGGAAGTTTCTGGAAACTTCTAGACTACTATTCAATTATTTCTTCAACCGCTCCAACTTACCACTTACTCTATAACTTCCTTGTCATGGGGTATTGATACGCCTATATTTCTGTAACCGCCAGAACAAACCCCATGTGTTATCCCCCCATGTAATATGATTTGATGTCTCGTAAGATTTGGTGGGGTCATGACTTCAAAGCCATGAACCTTGTTGTCAAATAATGTTTCTAATAGACTTTATGCCAATTTTGTCGTAGTAATGGCTTAAATAATGGTGCTATCCACGAAGATGCAGTATCAACAGAGCATGGGCGCGATAATGGCACATGGGCGTAACAATGGCTGTGGAAGCAGCGCAATGGCACGTGGGACGCGGAAATGGATGTGGCAGTAGTGCAATGGCACGTGGGATGCGGCATTGGCACGAAGCGTGGGCAGCATCACAGAGCGTTGGCGCATCATCACGGAGCGTTGGCGCAGCGGCACGAAGCATGGAACGCGGAAGCGGAGCGTTGGCACAACAGCTGGTGGGGCGCGGCTGATAAGTGCATAATTTACATGATTTTAATGTCGAATCCATACTAATATTTACTATAATTCTTGCATATTACTTGTTATTACTCTTGTTTTGTTTTATTTGTTTCTATTAGGTGAATCATCCCAATAAGAGTGAAAGTTATTACAAAAGAGCTAAGAAGTGAAGTACTACAAGTATTCAAGTGTCCCAATTCCAAACAAGAAGAAAAGAATTTATTGCGACATGAAATGAACAAGGAAGTTGAGTTTCACATGAGAAGAAGGGACAAATTCCAAGTTAAACTCGTTCTAATCCAGAGTTTTTATCACCATCTTGAAGAGAATTGAAAGAGGAATTAAACGCAAAAAGAATGAGGTCATTCCCAGTTTGTATGAGGAAGTTATGAGCAAAACAGCCGGAAAGAAATGAGTGGAACACACATCAAAATAATCGGTAGATAATGGGAGCCCGTGCCTACCGATTATGGACCGTTTTGGACATGGGTTCTCTGTATACTTTGCAAAAATAATCGGTAGATAATGCAGGGATTGAAACTACCGATTATGGACGGTTTTGGAACATAAAAACGCCGTATACTTGGCAAAAATAATCGGTAGAAAGGTGGAAGATGAGTCTACCGATTGTAAGACGACGGGAGCCACTTCTAAGACACGTTTTTGATTTGTAAGTCAAGATATCATGGTAACCTAATTGACCGAGGATGAATTCTAAGTTCTAATACATGATTCAATTTAGCATATAAATTTATTTTTCTAATTATCACATGATTATCGTTTGTTTTTACTAATATGAATGTTTATGCTTGATTGATAGATTGTTTAGGTGACTAACTAATTTAATTTGTAAATTAATATAAAGCTAAATAGAGAGTTATTAGATATGTGTAATAGTCGAACACCTCCTATACAAGTAGAGAACACGAGACCTTACAGAGGGATTCTATGGAGCAATTGCATGTAGAAACAACACTAGTAAGCATACCGAGCTTATGTGTTTGATGTTAGGATCAACATAAATTCAAAAGACCTAAAGCATTTGATTGAGTTATACCTTGAGAGCTTATTCTGGATGGATCAGACAAATAGAATCTGGTACTCGAACGCTTCCGTATTCGGTGATACAAGGAATTTTGGAGATAACAAAGCTTATTGTTATTTTACGGTTGGTGATAATTGGTGATTAACAATGAGTAAATGAGTATACTACTTTGATGAATGTTTACTTTAAATGCTCATATCTCTCTCTGTTTCTTACAACTTAATATTTTAAATGCTTTCTTGTTTACTTTCTTCAAAACCAAAAACAACCCCCCCCCCCCCACCCCCACCCCCTGTTATTTGAAAACTTCAACACCTCGCTCTTCGTAGGAACGAACTTGACTTCCATTATATTATTCTTTAATTGTGTGGAAATAAGATCACTAATTTGATTGCACCTACGACACGTATCAAATTTTGGCGCGCTGCCGGGGATCAGTTGGTTTTAGTTGTTATTTATTTTTCGTTTATTTTTGTTTTTAGGTTTATTTTAGTTTTAACTTTGTTTTCTAGATATTTTTGTTTCAGGAACAATCTCTGTGGTGAATGCTTAAGGAGGGAAAAACAAGTCCCATTGGTATACGTCTTCGATCAAGCACTTTACTAAATAAAGACTTTGTTCGAGCAGTGAACACTCCGCTTCCTCTTAGTTCTTTACCAAGTGAATTTTCAGATTCAGACAAAGAGAAAAATCACGTAGAAGAGATAGGTGGTCCTCAACCTCCGGAGAAGAAGCTACACGACTTGACATCTCCATGCTTAGATTCGTAACCATTGTATATTACTCTAACTGACACAGTGGACACGTAGTCAAATCTTATTCACCATTTTCCGAAGTTCAAGGGACTTTCAGGCGAAGATCCGAACCGTCATCTTCAAGTATTCCAACACAAGATGACAAGTCTTAGGCAAGCTACCGAAGACAATAATAAATCTATGTTGCAAGCCTTCCCATTTTATTTAATAGATCCAGCAGAAGATTGGTTGTATTACCTTCCTCCAGGGAGTGTTACAACATGGATTGAGATGAAAAAGCTATTTCTAGAGAAGTATTTTCCTGCTTCTAAGGCGGCCGCTGCTCATAAAGAGATTAGTAACATTTTACAGATTAATGGGGAGTCTCTTCATGAATATTGGGAGAGGTGCAAAAGGTTATTGGAAAGTTTCCCTCACCACAACATATCCTCACTACTCCTTATTCAATATTTTTATGAAGGATTACTTCCAGAACAAAGGAATTTGATTGATGCAGCCGCTGGTGGTTCACTTAATGAAAAGACAATCTCACAAGCAACTAGTTTGATTGAGAGTATGGCTTCGAATGCACAATAATTTTATACAAAAAATGACTCGAATGTCAGAAAATTTAGCGACATAGGAGAGTCTTCAAATACAGAGCATCGATTGACTACTATTGAGAAAACAATTCATCGTATAACTTTTGTAGTTGCTCCACCATATGAAGAGGAGGTCGAGGTTAATGCTTTATTCCTAATCCAAGGCCAAGGTATGATCCATACTCTAATACTTACAATCCTGGTTGGAAAGATCACCCAAATTTCAGTTATGCGAACAAACAGGCTCCAGTTCCTATGCCATCTTATGGGCGACAGAATGGTTTCCAACCACAATCTCATGATCAAGACTCTAAGATTGATACTTTAATATCCCTATTCCAACAAAGTCAACAGAAAGCTGATCAGAACCCGTTGAAAACCATCAACCATTAAAGATCTGCAAACACAAATGGGTCAGTTGGCTACAACAGTGAGCATATTAGAGGGACAAGCATCAAAAAAGTTGCCATCATAACCTGTTGTGAACCTAAGAGAGCACATCAATGTTGTGACTCTAAGGAATGGGAGGCAAGTTGAAGAGCCACAACAACAAAAAGAGGGTAGTGATTACGTAGGAAAGGAAGTAGAGGTAGAAACCGTACTTAAGGAAAAGCCAACCTCAACCGTCAAACCTAAGGAAACGTTCCTACTTTTACCATACCACCTCCTTTTCCTAGCCGTTTTGCCAAATCCAAGAAAGAAGCTCAAGATAAGGAGATCATGGATATCTTCAAGAAGGTACAAATCAACATCCCATTTATTGAAGTCATCAATACTATGCCTAGAGATGCCAAGTTTTTGAAGGATTTGTGTACAAAGAAGGATATGTTGATTCCTAATGAAGTCACTAAGGTGGGTGAGAGTGCTACGACTATGTTGTTAAAGAATATGCCTGCAAAGTTTACGGATCCTGGAGGCTTTACGGTGCCAATTACTATTGGTACTAAGAGGTTTGAGCGTGCTTTACTTGATTTGAGAGCATCCATAAGTGTTATGTCAGCCGATATTTTCGATTCTTTGAATCTTGGACCTTTAAAAGAGACATGGATTACCATTCAATTAGCAAACAAGTCCAATATATATCCTAAGGGACTCGTGGAGGACGTGTTAGTTCAAGTGAATGATTTAATCTTTCCGGTTGATTTTTATATTGTGGATATACATAATGGAGAAAATAGTTCATCTACTTCATTATTACTTAGGATATCGTTTATGAAAACTGACGGATATTATGTTGATAGTGCTACACTCACTATGGAATTTGATAAGGAGATTATTCGCTTCAACATGTTTGAAACTATGCGCTATCCTAGTGATGTTCACTCCTCTTTCTCTATTGATGTTATTGGTTCGCTAGCATAGTAAATGTTTGATTTGAACAATGAAGATGAACTTGAGGTCATGTTTTGAAATAACATTGAATTGGACGTTCATGGGCAGCCAAACTTGGACGTTGAATTATCCAAAGAGCTAGTGGAGATGTGTGGTGCCTTGATGGCATTACAAGAAGCTCAAACGGGTAATATTTCTTATATTTCTTTACCCTTAAATGATGAGGTTCCTTTACCTTCTCTTATGCAGGCACCTAAACTAGAATTGAAGCCTCTTCCCGATCCCTTAAAGTATGCTTAATTGGGTGATAAATAAGAGCTTACGGTGATCATTGCAAAGAACCTTACTTCTATACAAGAAGAACGTCAACTTAGGGTTCTGAAAGAGCACAAAACGGCCATTGGGTGGACGATTGCTGATATCAAAGGCATTAGTCCATCAATGTGCATGGATAGAATCCTAATAGAAGATGATGTCAAGCCAGTACGTGATGGTCAGCGTAGGATTAACCCCCCAAGGATGGAGGTTGTGAAGAAAGAGATCCTCAAATTGCTAAGTGTGGGGGTGATTTACCAAATTTCTGACACCAAATGGTTAGTCCGGTACATGTGATACCTAAGAAGTCTGGCGTTACTGTTGTCAGAAATCAAGATGACGAACTTGTTCCAACACGAGTTCAAATTGGATGGAGAGTATGCATAAACTACTGATAGACACATTTTTGTGTCTAATTCGCTCTCAACTTTTATAGTGTTGGGAACTCATTTTATACTAATATTGTGTTTTTATGTATTTATAGGTATTTATGGAAAATAAACATTGTTGGAAAAATTGGCTCGAAAAACTACTAAAGGCACCCAGAAATGATAAAGGCACCCACCCAGAATTTATAAAGGCACCCATACCATGGATTATGGGCACCCAAAAAATTTCAAATTCAAAAGATTTTGGCGGGAGAATTACTTCACGTAACTGTGGAGATTTCAGAGTATTTTTACGGGTTTTTTTGAGGAGATAAAGCAAGATACTATCTTGCCATGACCATGGGGAGATATTATACGATTGGGAGATCACGAAATCAAGACAGAAGCTAAATCAAATCACGTAACTTATGAGAAAATATTCCCGCGTATCATTCTCTGTGAATGAAGATTTTTGGAGATTTAATGAGTTGTAATGTATAAATAGAGGTGCTTGGAAGTCACATGGGGTTCAGAGAGGATTGGGGAGAGCTGAGAATACGCTGAGAAGCCATAGAAATCAAACAGAGAAATTCTGCTGCCGCTACTGTGAGAGAGAAGAGGAAGAACATAAGGATGGTGAGAAGCGTCACTGAAGCAGACGTTTTTTCAACAACACCAGAAGTCCGATCTTTATTCCCGTTTTTTTTTTTTTTCTGTAACACAGAGAACACTTCTCTGTAACGCTTATAAGCGTATTAAACATCATGTGTTACTATTATTTCACCATTGTAAGCATTATTTGAGCTATAAAATATATTTTTGAGGGTTTTTCCAATACAATAAGGAGCTAATCATCAATCACTGGGGCGACGGAGGAAGCTATTTCTCCAATGATTAAGTGGTAACTTCTATTTTATCTATGTTTTATAATTCATTGCTTTAAATTAAATTGAAAAAAAAATGGTTTTTCTTAAATAATTGTGTTTTCTTTTGATGAGTCATGCTGGGTTTACTGCTTTTGATATCTCATGCTTTCGATTTACAATTATTCTCTTAAAAACCTAATTTTAGCAATTTTTAGAATAAATTGAATACATGAATTATCACTTGAAACATTGGTTAATGGTGGAATCTTAGTCTTAGTTCTTCCCATCAATTTTACATCAACTTTGTTTTAATTTTCTTTATTTTTAGTCATTAAAAATTAGGTCTAGAAATCGAATCTTCACAAGTCTGAGAATCAAACCCTTTTACCACTATTCTAAAATTACATCAATTTTTGGTGCCGCCGACGCGGATTTGTTTTAAGGTTTAGAGTTTTAGATTTATTTTTAGGTTTTTATTTTTGTTTTTAGTATTTTTTTTACTTTGTTCTATTTTACGTTTCTTTGGGTATTTCTCTTTTTGCTACAGGTTTGGATCCTGGATTGAAATGAAATAAAGCCAAAGAATTTGGTGATTAAAGACTTGAAGTTAAAGTTAAGGACTTGGAGTTAAAAGTTAAAGCTTAAAGAACGGAGAAGAAGACAAAGACTTTTACTTTTAGATTTTATTTTTATTAATTATATTTATTTTCTTTAGATTTTATTTGTTTAGAAAATTGTATTTTTATTATTTCTGTAATTTTTTCTTTTATTTTGGACATTTTTTGGACTTCGAACTTTAAACATTATTATTAATTTTTTAAACCCTACGGAAGGGTATTTAAATATAAACTGCAACATGGAAGGATAACAATTACGATATTGTCTCGGCCCCTCGGGTTCGTACACTGACACAGGAGTTGGTATCCCGAGTCGACTTCAACGGTTCATCGCCCGTCTGGTACGGGAGGTAAGACTCAATCAACCCACGAATCCCCTGCAAGTGGGTTTTCTGTATTCCTTCGTATGCATATATGTTAAGGACTTGAATACGGAATTTATTTTCTAGTAAAGGGTAGAAACTGGCCATATAAGATAAGGGTTTGGATTTCATCACCGTATCCTTTCTGCCCGCCTTAGGAACACGTTACCTAATGCGAACCTAAGCCTAAAATTTGACTAGAAAGAGACCTATTGGGTAACGAGCTTATTGGAAAATCATTCAAAGGACTGTATTGGTTACTTTATTAGCCTAACTCAAGGTTCAAGAAGATTATTTTAAGTTGATTAGAGCCGCCTTGTAACCCAGGGAAAAGTGCCAAAGAGACAGGGTTATCAAAGCTCCTTAGAGCTTATCCTGTTTCTCTTCAACTTAATCTAATTTGGATCGTTCTGAGAGATTCGCTAAAATTGTAACTAGTTGCCTTTTGGAAGAATAGAAGCTGGTCTAGAAACAATCTAAGTGGAGCCATAATGCTTTTTGTTTGCTAGATTCAATAGGTTTGATTTGGTTGAGTCGGCCTTGTTTGTGTTTGTTTAGAATTCCCTTCCGATTAGGAGTTATTGCATGCCCAGTGAGCGTGCCTGGAGAAGAGATTCTATTGGTCGTTTGATCAGTGGCGGAAATAGAAACTCTGCCTTTGAAATTGAGAATTTAGGAAACCCTTCTTTTGAGAGCCGAAACTTTAGTTTTGAGAATTTATCTCACAATGAGGAAGTTATTCCGAATTTTCTAGTTGTGCCAGAAATGACAACCTTGAAAGCTTTGTTGAATCCTACTAGGACTTCTCGTCCATCATGTATCAAGTTAGCTGAAACTCAAGCAAACTATGAGTTGAAACCTGGGATCATAAAGATGCTCCCACTCTTCTTAGGGAAAGAAAATGAAAACCCTTAGTTTCACATTAGAGAATTTGAAGAAAATGTGTAGTACGCTAAAAGTTCACAACATGTCCGATGAAGATTTGAAACTTAGGTTATTTCCTTTTTCCCTGAGAGACAAAGCCAAATCTTGGTTATATAGTTTGCCATCTGAATCCATCGAGACATATGAAGAACTTACCGCTGCCTTTTTATCTAAATTTTTCCCTAGGCACGAAATATCATCTCTTAGGCAAGAAATTTCCATATTTGGGCAACAAGAAGGAGAATCTTTGTATAGGTATTTGGAAAGGTTCAACGAATTAGTAACACAATGTCCCCAACACGGTTTAGAAGATCAAAGACTAGTCCAGATCCTTTATGAAGGGTTAGATTATCCAACAACGGTCATGGTTGATTCATTGTGTTCAGGGAATTTAGAGAGTAAAACTTTTAGTGAGGCAATGACATTTTTGCATGAAATTACCGAAAAGACCCATCAATAAGAATGTAGTAAGGAACCCCAGAGAAAAATTCTACTGATCATAGGTAATGTCAATAGGGTAGATGGAATTCTTGAATCAGATGCCAAATTTGCAGCTATACCAAAAAGGTTAGAAGCCTTAGAATTAAGTCAATCTTGTCGTAGAATAGAGCCCAAGTCACATTGGGAAGGACAGACTGTTGAAGAGCAAGCCCATGCTCTTTATAATAACACTAGATATGATAACCGTCAGAAGTTTGATCCATATTCAGAAACCTATAACCCTGGTTGGAGAAACCATCCAAATTTTTCTTGGTCTAAGGGCCAAAATCAAGGTCAATCTAGTAACCCTCAGGTTCCACCAGGTTTTGGTTATACTAAGAATTCTTCTGGTCCAGCACAATTTCAGAGCCCTTCAGATAAGAAGATCATGAGTTTAGAAGAGTCGCTCACCTTTTTATCTCTTAACACTGCTGAGTTTCATAAATCGGTTAAAAAAAGTTTTGAAGACAATAAAAAGATGGTCCAGGCTAACTCTCAGGCTATTTACGATTTACAAACCCAGTTTAGTCAGTTGAGTGAGTCTTTGAGAGAAAAAGGCAAGTTCCCTAGTCAACCACAACCCAAACCTAGAGGAGTTCATGAGTTATCTTCTGACCATGTGAATTCAATTAAAACCCTTAGGAGTGGTAGAGTAGTAGACAATAAGGTAACCTTTCCCGATAGTGAACATGTTGTAGTTCACCCTTCTGAGCCTATAGTTGAAGAGACTGATAAAGTCTCTAAAAAGTCCAATGTGGTTCCCGCTCAGCCCGGGGGTTAGACTCTTTCGTACACACGAACCTTTAATAGAGCACTCTGCCAACGCGATTCACTCCATAAATGATGTGGTAGGGGATTATACATATTTATATTTTTTTCGAGTTCCTGGCCTTTTATTTTGTGCCCAAAGCCCCATTCCCACAACTTCTAGTACCAACTAGGAAGGAATCCAACTTTAATGATATATTGGAGATTTTTAAGCAAGTCAACATCAATCTTCCTTTATTAGATGCAATTAGGCAGATTCCTACTTATGCCAAGTTCCTTAAGGATATTTGTACGCGAAAGCGAAAGCTTAATGTACAGAAGAAAGCCTTTTTAGCTAGTCACGTGAGTTCAATTATCCAGAACAATACAACTCTTAAGTACAAAGACCCAGGTTCCCCAACCATTTCTTGCACAATAGGTAACTACCGTGTTAAGAGAGCGTTACTTGACTTATAAGCCAGTGTGAACTTACTTCCGTACCATGTGTACCTCCATCTAGGACTTGGTGATTTGAAACCTACTCAGATAACCCTGTAGTTAGTTGATAGGTCTGTGAAAATTCCTCGTGGTGTCATAAAGGATGTTTTTATTGAGGTTGATAAGTTTATTTATCCAGTATATTTTGTTGTCCTTGATACCCAACCTGTCCCTGACCCAGAGAATCAGATACCTGTGATATTAGGTCGCCCGCTTTTAGCTACATCTAACGCGATCATTAACTGTCGAAATGGTAATATGAACTTATCTTTTGGTAATATGACTATTGAGCTAAATATTTTCAATATTAGTAAGCAACCACATGAGTTAGATGAACCATGCATTGAAGAGGTGAATATGATAGAAACTTTAGTTCAGGAGTCATTACCAAACACTTTGTTAGAAGATCCATTAGAGAAATGCCTAGCCCACTTTGGGTTTGATTTTGATGACAGTGTAATTAATGAGGTGAATACTTTGTTAGATTCATCCCCTTTGATAGACACTAGTAATGGATGGAAACCTAATTTTGAACCACTAACAGTTTCTAAGTCTACCCTAATTCCTTCTTTAGAAGAGCCTCCTAAGTTGGACCTTAAACAACTACCAGATACTCTGAAGTATGCGTATTTAGGCCCATCTGAGACTTTGCCTGTGATTGTAGCATCCGACTTGGATAGTAACCAGGAAAGTAGGCTAGTGACCGTGCTTCAAGTAAATAAGTAAGCTTTATGGTGGACCATAACAGACATTAAGGGTATAAGTGCTACTGTTTGTATGCATCAGATTTATTTAGAGGATGATACTAAACCATCTAGGGAGATGCAACGTCGACTTAACCCTAACATGAAAGAAGTAGTTCAAACTGAGGTACTTAAGTTGTTAGACGCGGGTATTATCTAACCTATCTCAGACAGTAAGTGGGTCAGCCCCGTTCAGGTTGTACCCAAGAAATCAGGTATCACTGTAGTCCAGAATGAAAACAATGAATTAATCCCAACCCGATTGACCACGGGGTGGCGTGTTTGTATTGACTATAAATAATTGAACAAGGTCACAAGGAAGGACCACTTTCCCCTTCCTTTCATCTACCAAATGCTAGAGCGATTATCTGGACATAGACATTATTGCTTGTTAGATGGCTACTCTGGTTATAATCAGATTGTTATTTCCTCAGAAGACCAAGAGAAAACTACTTTTACCTGTCCCTTTGGTACCTTTGTGTATAGACGCATGCCTTTCGGGTTGTGTAATGCACCCACTACTTTCAGCATTGCATGATAGCATATTTTCTGACATGGTAGAACGGTTTTTAGGGGTCTTTATGGATGATTTTTCAGTATTTGGTTCATCTTTTGGTGAGTGCTTGCATCATTTGACATTAGTGTTGACTAGGTATAAGGAAAAGAATTTAGTGCTTAATTGGGAAAAATGCCATTTCATGGTTCGATCAGGAATTGTTTTAGGGCATATCGTATCTTCTAAGGGTATAGAGGTAGACAAAGCCAGAGTTGACCTTATTAAGACTTTACATGTTCCAAAAACTGTACGAGATGTTAGGTCATTCTTAGGGTATGCAGGTTTTTATCGTCGATTCATTAAGGATTTTAGCTTGATTTCTAAACCTCTTTGCAATTTGCTTGCAAAAGATGTTAAGTTTGTCTTTGATGATGCTTGTTTAGAGGCTTTTGAGAAGCTTAAGACTTTACTCACTACCGCCCCCATAGTTCAGGCACCTAACTGGAACCTACCCTTGGAAATCATGTGTGATGCTTCAGATTATGCTATTGGTGTCGTGCTAGGTCAACGAGAAAACAAATTACTTCATGTGATTTACTATGCTAGCAAAACTCTGAATGATTCCCAAATGAACTACACAACCACATAAAAGGAATTGTTAGCCATTGTTTTTTCCTTAGACAAGTTTAGATCATATCTCTTAGGTTCTAAGGTCATAGTCTTTACTGATCATGCTGCTTTAAAGTATCTTCTGTCCAAGAAGGATACTAAACCTAGATTGATTAGATGGATCCTTTTGTTACAATAATTTTCTATAGAAATTAGAGACAAAAAGGGTGCAAAAAATGTAGTAGCAGACCACTTGTCTAGGTTTGTTTTTGATTTCCCTGATGATTCCCCTCATGTGAAAGATAGTTTTTCTGATGAACAACTTTTCCTTGTTTCCCAATCACCATGGTATGCGAATATAGTGAACTATCTTGTTACTGGTCGAATGCCCCAACATTGGGGTAAACAAGATCGTTCTAGGTTTTTAGCCGAGGTCAAGCATTTCTTTTGGGATGATCCTTATCTGTTTAAGTATTGTCCAGACCAGATTATTAGGATATGTATACCTGAGACTGACCAGTCTAGTATTATTTCCTTTTGTCATGATCATGCTTGTTGGGGTCATTTTAGTACTAAGAAAACCGTTGCTAAGATATTGCAGTGTGGATTCTACTGGCCTTCGTTGTTTAAAGACACCCACCATTACTGTGTTACTTGTGAGCGTTGCCAGAAGTTAGGAACCATTTCCCGTAGAAATATGATGCCTTTGAATCCTATTCTAGTTATTGAGGTCTTTGATTTGTGGGGCATTGATTTTATGGGTTCTTTTCCTAATTATTTTGGTTATTTTTACATCCTTGTCGCTGTGGACTATGTGTCTAAGTGGGTTGAGGCGGTTTCGTGTAGAACAAATGACCACAAGGTTGTGGTCTAGTTTTTTAATGATAACATATTTGCATGCTTTGGTACACCGCGGGCTATAATTAGTGATGGAGGGTCGCACTTTTGTAATCGACCATTTAGGCTTTTAATGAAGAAATATGGTATTACCCAAAAAGTAGCTACCCCGTATCACCCACAGACTACTGTTCAAGTAGAGGTTTCCAACATGGAAATAAAACGTATTTTTAGAGAAAACAGTTAATCCTAATCGGAAAGACTGGTCATTGAGGCTTACTGATGCCTTATGGGCTTACCGTACTGCGTTTAAGACCCCCATTGGAATGTCACCTTATTGTCTAGTTTTTGGAAAGGCATGTCACCTACCTGTCGAGATAGAGCATAGAGCATATTGGGTTGTAAAGCAACTCAATTTTTTGCTTGACAAGGCAGGAGTTCATAGGAAGCTCCAGCTCAATGAGTTGGACGAGATTCGTAGAGATGCATACGATAGTGCTAAGGTCAAAAAGTTCTTCTGTATGATACCCGTTTGCATCTATTCCCCGGGAAGTTGAGCTCTCGGTGGATGGGTCCTTTTATAGTCCGTACTGTTTATCCTCATGGTGCTATTGAGATTGACAAACTGGATGGTAGTAGTTCTTCAAAGGTTAACGGTCAGAGATTGAAACCCTTTTTAGAGCCTTTTCCTGCAGGTAATATTGAGGAGGTCCCTATGGAGGACCCTTCTTACCTTGATTGACCATCAAGGATGTTGTTGTACATTACTAAGTTTTTGTAGGTTTATATTTTTATTTTTCTGTCTTATTCTCCAAAGAAGGGTTGTTACGCTTCGCCCAGGTACTATCTTTTTCACTTACCTTTTTATTCCTCTAGTTACCTATATTTTTGGTATTGATCTTTAATTTGAAACATTGAGGACAATGTTAGGTTTAAGTTGGGGGGTAAGGGAGAAACTTTTAGTTGAAATAATAAAACTCCAAACTTTAGAAACTTGTGAACAATTCAGGGTGACACTAACCATTCTAGGTAGATGGAAACTTAACTCTTTTTCTATAGGAATTGGTGTGCCCAGCTAAATGGTCTATTCATAAAAGGATACCTAACTCAGGTGTTAGAAGTAATATGATAGTTGTCACAATATCTCGGAATCTATCTTGACCATATCACCTTCTGTTTTTATTTTTACAATCTTTGTGTTTCTCTAAGTGATTTGGTGGGGCACCAGTATCAAATTGTTATCACCGCCAGGATGAAGTGTTTGATATCAAGCCCCATTATTGTATTAGTTAGACCATTATTCAAAAAAAAAAAAAATTGACACTTTGATAGCAATATATGTGTGTTCTTCCTGTCTCCGTCGCCTAAGCAAGCGTGGTACGCAGGATCCATGAGAACTATCATGTACGATGCTGATAAGGAGCATGCGCTTGGATATATTTGATCCAATCATGTTGTCAATACATTTGAAATATTTTCAATAAATCGACCGCTGGGACCCTTGTATATACCAGCTGAGTCGATATTATTTTAAGGAATAAGACTAGTGGGAGTGTATCTCAAGCCATTCATCCTGGCACTGGCCTTCAAACAGATATGGGAAACACCGTTCACCTTAATCAATACGCGTAAACTTCATTTTATCTATATCCATCTTCTAAATCTTTCCATGTGATTGTACTTTGATAGATTCTGAGTATCGTGGCTGAACAACTATTTAAGTAGAGTTTTGAATTCTTGTATGAATTTTAGTACGCTGAGTGAAAACTCGTGTACAAAAATTGGACTCATATAGGGTAATGATTCTTATAGGCGAAGAATTTAGTATGCCAACTAAATAGTTTGTTTAGTGTCTATCCTCAATCGTTCACAAGTAGCTAGAATTTGGAGTAAAGGTTTTGTAGGTACACCTCTTGTAAACTCTCACGAGACAAAACTCGTCCACTAGTGACACCTAGGGTTTCAAAGGCTTGTTGCACACGCCAAGTGCAATCGCGATGCCTGCGACAGTGAGTTAGGATTTTCTAGATTAAATTTGCTCGAGGACTAGCAAATAATAAGTTTGGGGGTATTTGATAGACACATTTTTGTGTCTAATTCGCTCTCAACTTTTATAGTGTTGGAACTCATTTTATACTAATATTGTGTTTTAATGTATTTATAGGTATTCCTGGAAAATAAACATTGTTGGAAAAATTCGATCGAAAAACTACTAAAGGCACCCACCCAGAATTTATAAAGGCACCCATACCGTGGATTATGGGCACCCATTCATTTTCAAATTCAAAAGATTTTGGCAGAAGAATCATTTCCTGTAACTGTGAAGATTTCAGAGTATATTTACGGGTTGTTTTGAGGAGATAAAGCAAGATACTATCTTGCCATTTCCATGGGGAGATATTATACGATTGGGAGATCACGAAATCAAGACAGAAACTAAATCAAATCACGTAACTTATGAGAAAATATTCCCGCTTATCATTCCATGTGAATGAAGATTTTGGAGATTTAATGAGTTGTAATGTATAAATAGAGGTGCTGGGAAGTCAAAAGGGGTTCAAAGAGGATTGGGGAGAGCTGAGAATACGCTGAGAAGCCATAAAAATCAAACAGAGAAATTCTGCTGCTGCTACTGTGAGAGAGAAGAGGAAGAACATAAGGCTGGTGAGAAGCGTCGCTGATAGTGTTACTGAAGCAGACGTTTTTTCAACAGCACCAGAAGTCCGATCTTTATTCCCGTTTTCTTTTCTTTCTTCTAACGCAGAGAACACTTATCTGTAACGCTTATAAGCGTATTAAACATCATGTGTTACTATTATTTCACCATTATAAGCACAATTTGAGCCATAAAATATATATTTGAGGGTTTTTCCAATACAATATGGAGCAAATCATCATCACTGGGGCGACGGAGGAAGCTATTTCTCCAATGATTAAGTGGTAACTTCTATTTTATCTATGTTTTACAATTCATTGCTTTAAATTAAATTGAAAAAAAAATGGTTTTTCTTAAATAATTGTGTTTTATTTGTTGAGTCATGCTGGATTTACTGCTTTTGATGTCTCATGCTTTCGATTTACAATTATTCTTTTAAAAACCTAATTTTGGCAATACTTAGAATAAATTGAATACATGAATTGTAAGATTTTATCACTTGAAACATTGGTTAATGGTGGAATCTTAGCCCTAGTTCTTCCCATCAATTTTACATCAACTTTGTTTTAATTTTCTTTATTTTTAGTCATTAAAAATTAGGTCTAGAAATCGAATCTTCACAAGTCTGAGAATCAAACCCTTTTACCACTATTCTAAAATTACATCAACTACAGAAAGCTTAATTCTGTTACCTGAAAGGATAACTTTCCTTTGCTTTTCATTGATCAGATGTTAGGGAGGTTGTCGAGACATTCACATTATTGCTTTTTGGACGGTTATTCGGGCTAGAATCCGATTGTTATTGCACCGGAGGATCAAGAGAAGACTACCTTTACTTGTCCTTTTGGTACGTTCGCATATAAACGGATGTCATTTGGTCTTTGCAATGTGTCTGCCACTTTTCAGAGGTGTATGGTTAGTATATTTTATGATTACGTGGAACGCATCATTGAGGTACTTATGGATGATTTTAGTGTTTATGGCGATTCATTTGATATTTGCTTAGAAAATCTTGAACTTGTGCTTAAAAGATGCATAGACACTTTATGGTAAACCATGGTATAGTGCTCGGTCAAATTGTGTCGTCTCGAGGGATCGAAGTAGACAAAGAAAATATAGAATTAATAAGAAACTTACAATACCCACCTCGGTGAGGGAGATTCACTCGTTTCTTGGTCATTTTTACAGGAGGTTTATCAAGCATTTCTCCAAAATATTAATGTCGATGTGAAAATTGTTGCAAAAAAAGACTACCTTCAACTTAGACCAGGAGTGCAAGGATGCCTTTGACAGATTGAAAGAGTTGTTGACAACTGCACCAATAATCAAGTCACATGATTGGAGTTTACAGTTTGAGTTGATGTGTGATACGAGTGACGACGAAGTTGGAGCCGTTTTGGATCAAAGTGTGGACAAATTATTCACATGATTTACTATGCATCTGGGACCCTAAACGATATGCAAATCAACTATTCTACCACGGAGAAAGAGTTGTTGGCTATACTTTTTGCACTAGAAAAATTTAGATCATACTTGGTAGGCACAAAAGTGGTTGTATATTTTGATCATGCAACACTTAGATACCTACTCAAGAAGAAAGAATCTAAGCTAAGGCTTATACAGTGGATTCTGTTATTGCAAGAATTTGACATAGAAGCTAGAGACAAGAAAGGTGTTAAAAATACAATTACATATCATCTTAGTATACTTGATGTTTCCGAGGAAGAACTTCCCTTACAAGATCATTTCCCAGACGAACAACTTCTCTCAATAGAAGATTCAACACCTTGGTATACTGATATAATGAACTACTTTGTTACGAGACAGGTACCTAGTATGATGTCTAGTTTTCAAAAGTTGAAGCTTAAGAAGATATCCAAGCAGTATGTGTGGGATGATCCTTACTTGTGGAAATATTATGCTGATCAGATTATCCGCAGGTGCGTATCTAACTCTGAATTTTAATACATTTTGAATTTTTGTCATTGTTATACTTGTGGTGGCCATTTTGGTTCTAAACGTACCGCTCTCAAAGTTCTTGAGAGTGGCTTTTATTGGCCCATTCTGTTTGAGGATGCATATGTTTTTTTTAAATCTTGTGATAGATGTCAACGAACGGGCAATCTAGGTGCTCGAAATCAAATGTCACTCACACCGACCCTCCCTGTAGAAATATTTCATATGTGGGGAATTGATTTTATGGGACCTTTTGTTAATTCGTATGGAAATTTTTACATACTTCTTGTTGTGGATTATGTTTCGAAATGGGTGGAAGCTAAAGCCACCCCTGCTAATGATTCTCAAGTTGTTTGTGAGTTCGTGAAGGAAAATATTTTTACTAGACATGGCACACCATGTGTGGTTATTAGTGACGAAGGTTCACACTTTCGAAAATCTTCCCATGCTCTCCTCAAGAAGTACAACATTACTCACAAGGTAGGTACGCCTTATCATCCACAAACTAGTAGGAAAGATGAAATTTCAAATCGTGAGATCAAATCTATTCTGGAGAAAACCGTTAATACTACACGAAAAGATTGGAGCTTGAGGCTCAATGATGCATTATGGGCGTATAAAACGGCATACAAGACATCGATTGGTATGTCTCCATATCGGTTGGTTTATGGCAAAGCTTGTCATCTCCCGGTTGAACTTGAGCATAAGGCTTTATGGGAAATAAAGATGCACAACATGGAGTATGATGAAGATGGAAAACAAAGGCAACTACAAATTAATGATATAGAGGAGATACGTAATGATGTTTGTGAGAGCTCTCGTATATACAAGGAAAAGACGAAGTTTCTCCACGATAAGATGATTTATCGGAAAAGTTTTTTTGTGGGGCAGAAAGTTCTTTTATTCAATTCTCGTTTTAAATTATTTCCTGGTAAGCTAAGGTCCCGATGGATGGGACCGTTTGTTGTTACTAATGTCTTTCCTCATGGTGCAGTTGAAGTCTCTAGTCCAAAAATTAGGAAAATCTTTAAGATCAGCAGCCATAGATTAAAGCCATACTATGAAGGTTTCACTACGGTGGATGTCAATGAGATTGATATTTATGATTTGCTTCCTCTGGAGGAGTAATACGGGCGAGTAGAGAGTCGAGATGAAGACTTTTAACCAAGCGCTACATGAGAGGAAACCCATTGGTTTTATATTTCTATCCTTATCTTTTGATTTTTCTTAGTTTTCATATCATTATAGCATTTCCAACCTTGATTTTACCTTGGAAGATTCAATTTACATTGAGGATAATGTAAAGTTTAAGTATGGGGGAGTGGTTAAGCATTCATATTTTTAGTATTCACTTTTGTAGGTAGAATTTTTAAATTTTTTGTACGTATTTGCATAAAAACCTCAAACTTTTAGATGTTTTAGAGTCACTTTGTATACTTCTAGCTAAGTTTACATACGTATTTCTCACCAAAACAACTGAACTTAGAAGTATTATAGAACTATATTCGGAGATCTTAGTTGTTGAGAGGATAGAGAAGAAAAAAAGGGACCTAAACCGCCGGTAGAGATTACAATATTGAGAAGTTGATCATTCAATACCCATGAGTGAGGCACCAAACCTTCAATTTTCCAGAGTGTTTCATCTGTGCAAACTCCGGGTACAATGATGAGCTACCCAACCTCGCACCAATTTCAACATTACTTTTTGATCTCTTGAATGTTATTTCTAACAATCATGAGGGTGTCATCAGAATTGCTAACTTTATCTTATAGTTTGATTTACAGTTGACACCATTCTCTCAATAACAACAGGTCCATAAAAACATATAATTATCAACAATAACGACATCCAAATTCGAAGAAATTTGAAGACGTTCGAGGTTTACAAGCAACAGTACAAGAAAGAGCAAATTTTATATTCAAGTAAAGCAAAAATACAGTAAGCAGAATTATATATACATGCTGAAGACTTATATACAAGAGTGAAAAAATCAAAAGATGAGAGTTAGTGAAGTTCATGATATCGAGACAATACAAGTTGAGAAGAATCAAGTGGTAAGGTACTCAACCCACGAACATAGTAGTTTCATTGTTCATTTTATTTTATTTTTCAGTTTGTATTTTAATTTAGCAAAAAAAAAATGTTTATCATTGCTTTAGTATATTTGTTTTTGTACTCATTCAATAAGTTCGTGGGGAAGAATAAATCTACAAAGAAGTTTCAAACAACAAGGAATTGAGGAAAAGAGTTACAATTGTCAAAGATCTATGAAGTTCAAAAGTTCATCATCAACAGTTGAAGACCGAGGATAGAAGACGTTTCTATTGGATGCTGTGAAAGTGGTGTTGATTGCCGATCGAGTGAGAAGGTAAGTAAGCATTCACATCCTTACACGGTGGTTGATTTCCTTTCTTAGAGGTCATCTGAAAAATGAAAAAAAAAAAGTTCTTTTTCGTCCCACGTTCTATGGGATAACATCTTCATATAATTCAGAAGGTTCATTTTCCTTACCACCATTCAACATGTGCAGGATTTCTATCTTCACTCCTACCTGCACACATGAGAACCATAAAGTGCGTCTTTTGAGTGTTAATTTCATAAAATCCTATTGGTGAGGAAGAAGTCATTCGATCGCTCTCGAACCTATATTCTTTCATATGGTGGTTTTATCCTAACTCAAGATATAAGCATGAGAATAATGTTCTTTGATATTTTGGACTTCTTATTATTAGTGTGCATACACTTTATTTCGTAGCTCTCTGGATGCAGGTGCTCTAGAATGTTTGAAAGTTGGAACTTAGGTATTGTGGCTATACCTCTTTTAAATCCTCACGAGACTATAACTCGTCCACTAGGGACACCTTGGGGTTTAAAGGCTTGTTAAACATGCTAAGTGTAACCGTGTCCTCGATGAAATGAAGTTGTTGTGTTTTAGTTTAGTTTAAATAGTAGTTTGTTCGAGGACTAGCAAAATCTAAGTGTGGGGGAATTTGATAAGTGCATAATTTACATGATTTTACTGTCGAATCCATACTAAATTTCCTATCATTATTTTCTATTACTTGTTATTGCTTTTGTTTTGTTTTATTTGTTTCTATTAGGTGAATCATCCCAATAAGAGTGAAAGTGATTACAAAAGAGCTAATAAGTGAATTACTACAAGTATTCAAGTTTCCCAAGACAAAACAAGAAGAAAAGAATCCATTGCAACATGAAATAAACAAGGAAGTTGAGTTTTACATGAGAAGAAGGGCCAAAGACCAAGTTCAATTCGTTCAAATCCAGAGTTTCTTATCACCATCTTAAATATAATTGAAAGACGAAGCAAATTCAAAAAGAATGAGGTCATTCCGAGTTCGTATGAGGAAGTTATGAGCAAAACAACCGAAAAGAAATGAGTTGAAGACACAACAAAATAATCGGTAGATAATGGGAGCCCGTGCCTACCGATTATGGACCGTTTTGGACATGGCTACTCTGTACACTTTGCAAAAATAATCGGTAGATAATGCAGGGATTGAAACTACTGATTATGGACGGTTTGGGAACATAAAAATAATGTATACTTGGCAAAAATAATCGGTATAAAGGTGGAAGATGAGTCTACCGATTGTAGGACGACGAGAGCCACTTCGAAGACACGTTTTTGACTTGTAAATCAAGGAATCATGGTCCCATTTGGACTCTAACACCTAGATATGATGAATACTATATAAAAAGACTTCCACAACCTTAAGAAGACAACTTTTATACAACTTTGCAAGTCTTGGAGGAGATCAACAACACAAGTAGCAAAAGCTAGGGTTCAGAGCGGTTCCATTATCCTAACGATTTCTTATCTACTTTCTTATATGTATAACATGGATGCTTCTACATCCATGAGTAGCTAAAAAATTAATTGATTGAGTATGAATTCTAAAAAGTTCTAATACATGATTCAATTTAGCATATAAATCTATTCTTCTAATTATCACATGATTATCGTTTGCTTTTACTAATATGAATGTTTATGCTTGATTGATAGATTGTTTAGGTGGCCAACTAATCAAGATTGTTAATTAATCTAAAGCTAAATCGAGAGTTGTGAGATACGTGTAATAGTCGAACACCTCCTATACAAGTAGAGAAAGAGAGACCTTACAGAGGGATTCTTGGAGCAATTGCATGTAGAAACAACACTAGTAAGCAGACCGAGCTTATGTGATTGATGCTAGGATCAACATAAATTCACAAGACCTAAAGCATTCGATTGATTTATACCTTGAGAGATTATTCTAGGTGGATCAGACGAATAGAATCTGGTAGTCGAGCGTTTCCATATCCAGTGATACAAGAAACTTTGGGGATAACAGAGTTTATTATTATTCTACGGTTGGTGATAATTCGTGATTAACAATGAATAGATGAGTAAAGTACTTTTATGATTTTTTAGTAAAGAAGAAGGATTCCTCGATCATATCTCTCTCCATTGCTTACAACTTAATTTTTTAATTGCTTTCTTCTTTACTTTCTTCCAAACCATAAACAAAACCCCCCTTTGTGACATTTGCTAACTTCAACACCTCGCTCCTCGTGGGAACAAACTTGAATTCCATTATATTATTCTTTAATTGAGTAGAAATACGATCACTAATTTGATTGCACCTAAGACACGCATCAGCGGCAGCAGCACTAGCAGCATTAGCGCGGCCTCACCTCCTTTAGTTCCTTGGCCAGACTTCTCCGTGGCTTCGTTACTTCGTGGCTCTGATCAACTTTATTGTTTTAGTTAACTTTGTCTTTTTTATCATCTTGGTTAACTTTATTGCTTTGACACATTTATGTGAAAAACGTGGCTAGGGATTACTAAATCCTATACCTTTTATTGCCAGGGATATTGCTTTTATGATATTATTTACATTGACTAATATCATGACCATGACTATGGCTTATTTAGGATTTCTTAGTCTCGTGAGATTTAATTGTTGGCATTTATGCCTAACTTTCATGTAGTGCATACATAACACCTTCAAGAGATTCAGCCATGGAAGTTTGCAATCTTGAAATTATGCTTGATGCGACTCTGCAATTAGATGGTATGCATCTAATTAGCGCTACTATTCAAATAAGGTGTATCCTTTATTCTAAATGTTATCAATTTTGTATAATCAGTATATTCTGTTTTATACAAGTATTTTTATGGGTGCTCATGAAATAACGAGGTTTTCATTGAATAAAGCTAGGAAATTCCTCTGGTGCATATATATGCCAAAGAGCTTCAAGGCTAGTTTGGCCAGAAGATGAATATGCATTCTCAATTTTCTTGCGGAATGTAAGATAGCAGTAATGTTCATAATTCTGATGCTCGTCAGAACGTCAGAAATTATCGTATATATATTTCATGCTTCTGTAGCTAGGAGATAAAGCAACATTTCAAGAGAAGTATTACAATTTTCTCCCTTGTCAAAAATGCACCATCAACAAGGAGGAAATCGGGAAATACATCACGCGATTCCGAGACCTCTCCCTTGAGTACCATGAAGATAACAAAGAGAAAACCCTGATGGAAATCTGTGTGTGTGGAATGACGTCTATGTTCAAATGGAATTTAGCCAATTTCAAGTTTCAAACGTTTGTGGAACTAGAAGAAGCGGATGCTAGGATAGCAGGTTGTGCGGATATTTTAAGTCTGGGAAATATGGATCACACTTGGCAACATTCGCTCAATACCATATCAGTATCTATGTTTAACATCCACGTTATGGCCAATCCCGACGCAAGGAGACCTCATGTGTTTCATCCCTACAACACAGGGTGTTGTAACAAAGGACCTAGAACCTATATGAATCGATTACCACCTATCCTGTGTAGCGGGAAGCAGATCATCGGCCTACTCGAACAGTGGGTAGTGAATCACGAAGTAACGCTGCCGCCTATGGTTGTGGATATCAATAAGGTGTAATTTTTTTTTGTTAGGTATTGTCATTACCATCGCCAGGTAGACCACCCGACCCAAGAATGCTTCTCCCTTAGTGATATTTTTAATCGAAATAAGAACGCGGGAGAAATTGAAATGAGAGGCCAAGCAATAAACGAAAATCCTCTCTCTCATCACCAAGTTATGATGTTATCACACGACCCAATGGAGGACGTATGGAGGCCCTGGGAACCAGAAGAAGAAGAAGCGTGTGAAGCATCCACCCATAGGTGGGAAAATGTGTGATGTCAGGCCTGCTAGCTCCCACTTACGAGTGGCAACCCAGAAGACCGTTAGCTGTAACAATGGATGGTATCCGACTACTCTGGCATGAGATATTATATCTTCATAATGAAACGATGTGAATCATATGTAGGATTCGATAACCTTTGAAATATAAAAGTTTGTTTTGTATGCTTATAAAAAAATTTGGGATAAATTGATTAACATATATTTGGAAAAATCGAATTGGTCCGACAAATTTGAAAGCCAGTTTTTTCAATTGGTGTATCGGGAAGTTGGAGCTTGCCAAGCGGGTCAAAACCAGACCATTGAAAGCGGAAATTTCCGGTCCGTCTCAGTTGCAGAAGAGGATATCTCGGGTTTTGAGAATACTGAAAGCATAACTAGCAAGTTTGCTAAGACGGTCTTGGCTCAACAATTATTCGACTCACTAGGCTTCAGCGAGAACCATACTCGAGAAGCAGCAAAAGTCATTGCAACAATAGCAGCTGGGAAACCATATAACCCGATGCCAAAAGGAGCGATCACCTGCACAGACGAGGACATCTGCTACCCAGGAGAACATCTCTGACCACTTTATCTTACGTCGACCATCAACAAGTAACAACTGAAAAAGGAATTCACCGACAGAGGGCATCTTTGAACCTAATCTCGCTTAACAGATTGGAAATATTGGGCGTGAAGCGGTCATCTATTCGCATGAACCGCAACCACGGTAAAAGGGTTCAGAGGAAGCACCTAAATCACTATATGAGTTGTCAGCCTAGTAATGAGGATCGGGCCGATAAGAGGTCTCACACCATTTTACGTATTGGAAAACGATACAACTTTTCATGTACTTCTTGGGCGAGGGTGGATGCTCAACCACAAAGTTGTATCATCAACCTATCATTAATGTGTAAAGACGAATATGAGAGGAAAACAATATCGGATAGATGCAAATTGCGATCCCTTTGGGCCAGAAGAAGCATATATGGCAGACGCTGTGTTCTATGATATCTTGAAGGAAGCGGAAGAAACACCAGCAGCTGTGCTTACCCAACTACCTAAGTGGAAGGATGAATTGACCACCAATGAGAAAGCCGTAAAATCGGTATTCAGTCCATCCCGAATGATGACCGCTCTTTCCTCGAAGAATTTTTTTTTGCAAGGGAACTCACAGTTCCGACGGTTTTCGAAGCTTATAATGCCTAAAAATTGATTATAGGAAAATTTTTATGATGTAGAAGTACTTTATTTAGATTCAGAAACCAAAATCGTACAAAGCCATCCTAAACCACGATAATAGCCGTTCTTCCCTGCTTCAGTCACGATGAGAGAAAATGGGTTGATCTTAGGGGAGGGAAGCAAAAAAAGTTAAGGGAATTATGTGTGTTGAGTGGTGTGTAGAGTTGCAGAACTATTGAGAGAAATCACAGAGCTTATGAGAATTGTAAGCTTATTGTGTTTCTGAAATGGGCTAAGCAGCCTATTTATTATAGTTTGGGAACACACGTATCTTCTTTATAAAGTAGTGGGAGTAGTGAAGAGATGGAGTAGTGGAAGTCGTGGGGATAATGGTGTAACCGCCCATTATCCCTGGAAGTTTCTGGAAAACCACGATTCCATTATCTCATTAACTGTTCCAGCTTTACCACTACTTTGTAACTTCTAGATCATGGGGTGCTACAACGCCTCATGTTGTTGTAACCGCCAGACCAAACCCCATGAATAATCCCCCCCATGTAATATGATTTGATTTCTCGTAGGAATTGGTGGACTCGTGGACTTAGTATGATGCTAGCAAAAGAAAAATATGCTTGAAAATAAGGAGAGGGAAAAGCTAGCGCTAATGCTTCTAGGCTAGCAGCATCGTTGGCGCTGGAGCTAGCGCTAGTGCTAACACAACCAGGCCAACATTACCAGGACAACGTCAACAACGCTAGCGTTACCAGGCCTGTAACACAGTTGGTTAGCGTTAGCACATCTAGGGCCTGTTTGGCGCGCACTTTGTTAGCTTTTTTGGCTCTTTTTGGCCTTTTGGAACATGTGTGTGCTACTCATTGACGTTAGGAGCGTGACTGGAGTTTGTCAAGGCTAGCACTTTCTAGTGCCATGATTATTGCTTAGGCATCACTATCTTTGATATTCATTAATGTCGTGACCATGTTTATGGCTTGTTTAGAGTTTTCTCAGTCGTATGAGATTTATTGTTAGCCTTTTATGCAGTGCATACAGAACATTTTTAAGAGATTCAGCTGTGGAAGTTTGCAGCTTGAAATTATGCTCGACGCGACTCTGCAATTAAATGGTATGCATTTAATTAGTATTTTCGTTCAGATATGGCTTAGCCTCTAGTTTGAATTTTTGCAATTTCGTATAATCAGCGTATTCTACCTTATACAAATAGTTCGCATGGATGCATATGAAATAACGAGGATTTAATTGATTTAAACTCTAGAATTTCTGTGATGCATATATATGTTCGAAAAGAGCTACATGGCTAATTTGGCCAGGAGCTGAATACCCCTTCACGAATTTTCTTGCAAAATGTGGGATAAAAGTAGTATTCATAATTCTGATGCTTGTCAGAAAAATCATGCATATTTATTTTGTGCTTCTGCAACTTGGCGAAAAACAATATTTACAAAAAAATTTTTTGTCAAAAATCCACCATCAACATTAAGTCCCCTGCTTAGCGCGAAACATTAATGTTTCGTGGTAAGCACTATATGGTAATTATATATTATTTTACTGTCATAAAATAAATCAACAAAAGTTCTAGTTTGTCGCAGATTACCAGATACTCTTATTTGATGACGCTCCAATGATGTTGAATAATTGAAAGAGTAATATTTGATGTATTAGTGCATGTAATATGATAACACGTCGTATGGGAGAGTAAATTAGCGAAGCGTGGCTGATTTGTATGTCGGAGAGACCAAAATCTACCTGTGTGCAGCACGTGAGCATGGTTTCAATTAGGAAATCCTTGTTTGACCTAAATTTGGAAACCAGTCACTATAAAAGGGAGTAACCGTTATTGTTATTTTTTTGTTTTTCTCCCGTCACTCCCTTCGACCTTCTGTCTCCTCCCGCCAGCAATCACAACAGCAGCAGCTCCTGCTCCGACGGTGATTCTCCGTTGCCGGTGATTATTCCGGCCAAATTCGGTAAAAAAATATTTTACGTGAATGCGTGTTCACGCAAAAAAAAGTTTTTTTTAATGAGAATATTAAATCATTAGCTCATCTACATTTGCTTATTTAATTGCATAAGCATGCTATTGACTTGGTAATGATCTCCTTTGCAAGTGACCTCTAATTCCGAAATTGTTGTCTTTAATTGTGATAATTCTTCATTGGCTTCTCTGCAGCGTTGTTGAGATTTAACCAGGTATGCTAGAGTTTGTAGCAATTTTCCTTGATGTTGATTTTAGTTTATATATATAAGCATGTATTTGTATAAAATAGAACCATACTTGCACATGATTGCCCAGTTGTTGACTCAAATATTATTCACAATAATCGTAGATGTCTATTAATCAAGAAAATAATGCTACCAATGCTTCTAGCTATGGTGGAAGCGAAAGTTATGATGTTATTCTTCTAGACGATGTGCCCGATATTCATGATGAGTTCTTTGATGGTGTTGTTGAAGAGGCTGCAAGTCCTGATTATATGATAAGTGCCTTAATTACATATTTTGAATATCAATTTCTTATACTTTTCTAGTTAGTTTTCTTGTAATTTGTATATTATGCTTGTATTTTATGATTCAAGGTACAACAGAGCGAATTTATACAATAGAAGAGAAACAAAGACAATGGTGAATCTTGACTCAACATGGAAGCAACTAGCTCGTCAATTGGATGACAGAATACCTAAAAGACAAGATGAACAAAGTCAATATGCCTAACTATTTCATGTTGTTCGAAAGATGTGTATGAGAAACTAAACTTGACGGCCCAATAAGAATAATAGCACAAGTGTGGGCCTATTTCTAGGTCTTATTGTTAGCCCATCTTTTGGAATGAAAAGAAATTAGGTTGTTCATAAGAAAAGAAGATAATAAAGTCTATCAGTTGTTACTTCTTACCGCCGATCATACTATGGCTCGTGTGGCCGTTTACCAAGGAGCAAGAGAGATGGAAGTTAAATAATAGGCGATTCTGGGGTATGTAAACAAATGGTGGTCGTTGTTGATACTAAATGAAAATACAAAGATAAAGAGAAATGATTTGAATCTGTTACTACCAAGAACCCGGCTGAAGAAGAAAGAAGAGTTGCTTCTGCCATTATCTATAGTGAGAGATAACTGAGAAGAACATGGAGAGAATGGTTGTGAGGATGTAAACGATGGGTCTCGAAAGTAATGGACCTATTGTTGCTTGGTTTTATATTACAAGAAAGGTGAATTTGCCGTGAACGGTTGTTTCTGTAGGTGAAGGTGAAGATAGACGCTGCTCAAAAGAAAGAAGGAAGATGGGTTAGTGCTGGAATTTGACTACAGGGAGAAAGAGAAGAAGAAGTAGACGTTGTTGAAGTCTAGATTGAAGTGATGTTGGGTTGTGGTTTGAGATGAAACCCAGAGGAATTATGGACTCGAGTTGCTGGGAAAGAAGATCAAGGTATTTTAGGGCTTTTGATAAAACGAGATTAAATATCAATTTTAATTATTAAGACAAGAACATGTTTGTGAATGAAAACGAAACCTTAACCGATATTTTCAACCTATAGATTCTTTTCTACAATTTCTCAGCTTTCTTAATTAGTTTAATTTAATTTTATTAAATCTGAAAAATCCCCCTTTTTAAGATTTCGAAACCAAATAACAACCAGGACCTCTCTGTAGGAACGATTTTTTCTTACCCTTGCTTCATAATAAATCATAAGTAGTGAGAAAGTAATTAATAATTTTGGAGTGACACGACAAACATTATTATGTTGGCAATTTTATTTCGAACATCAATAGCCTTCCTCAGCTCCAGAGTGTTTATGCGCTAGCTATTGTAAGGTGTTGTTTGCAGGGGAGAGACACAGGTCTTCGTTTGTTGATTTTAACACGTTCCAAATTCCTTTGCATGAATGGATAAGATGGGCTAAGGTTATGTTGAAGAATCCTCAGGTGATGCAGTTTCTAAAAAATGCTAAGATACTCCATGTTGTGTGGGTGTCCGAAAATTTGAAACTTAATAAAGACATGAAAGGTCTGCTTGCATTTTCTTCTCGTTGGTGCGGTCCAGCCCATTCAGTAGTATGCGCTTGAGGTGAGTTAACCATTACTTTAGAGGACGTGGTGGTCTTGTTGTAACTTCCCATTGTTGGTAGTATTCCGCTTGAATAGTCTGAGGAGAAGAAGGAAAATGGTGCCATCTTTATTCAGAAAATAAAAGATCTACAGGAGCCTGGTCGTTGTAATAACAATAATTATTCGACTTGGATTGACTACTGGTGGAACGAGAGTATGAGGGTTGATGGCCTTGCTATCGATAGTCCTTTATGCATTGTTGCGTTCCTTATACTTTGGATTTCCAGAGATGTTTTCGAACAGTTGAAGTCTAGACTTGTTCCGCTTGTTGTTGTACTCGCTAGTGGAAAAACCCTTCCTCTTGGTAACGTGTTTCTAGGCTTTTTATACTCTCATTTGGATTCTTTCATTCGTGATATGAGGATTTCCAACGGTCATGCCAAGGTGGATTCTTTTATCCATGTTTTGTTTATGCAAGCCTGGATATGGGAACATTTTCCCGAATATACGCCAAAGACCGAGCCCTTTTTCCCAGGTATAGAAATAGAATATGCTAGAATACTCCGTTGTAGTAAGAAGAAACCTTTTTCTGTTAGTCTTATTAGCTTAATAGACAATAAGAAAAAGGTGAACTTCAGACCTTGGGGTTTGAGGCTTCCACACGTGATTCCACCGGAGACCTTTTTTAAGAGTCTTGATATTGTCCTACATTCTGGCTCAAGTGATGAGGGAAATATTGCTACAGTTGTGAGGCTACTTTCATGAGCAGTTGCATTCCAGGATATATTCTTAGTGTCCGCTATGATGAGTATGTCACGCAAAGTTATAACATTGATACGTCGGCTAGGCAAATAGGCTTTGATCAGTCTATTCTTCATTTTTGTACCCCGGTGCCTCCTATAAATGAGATTTAGCATTGTGAGGGTGCCCATACCATTTCTGGTCGACGCATTCCTTTCCTCCAGGATGATAGGAAAGGACGTATCACTGATAAATATGCCAGCTTCTGGAACACGCATCTTACCCTTCTTAAGAAGTTTAAGACTAGTAAGCCTTCTGATGTGCGTTGTGTGCCTTTTGGGAAGGAGATAGCAGATCGAACGAACTTGAAGATTACTTCTGGAGTGAGACGTGATTCGATCGTCATATTGACACATATATTTGAAATCTCTTTCTGTTTGATCATTATTCTTTACTCAGCGGTTAAATGTTTGATTTTTTTTCTTACAGTATTGGTTCACGGACTATTTTGCGTCTGATGTAAATGTTACCCCTCAGTGTGGGGACAAAAGACCACGGGTAATAATGCCTGGAAGTGGGAGCCGTCCTTGGAAGAAGGTAAGCGTCTTGTGTTTATTCTTATTCTTCCTTTCTGTATGAAATAAATTTGTGTCTTCTTTGAAAAGTATATTTGCATAGTTTGGGGGAGTATCTCGTCAAGGTGACTCGAGTATTCAAACTTTCAAGTTTGGCGTCCCGGCTGTCATTGGCTTCTCAACACCTTATTCTGTAAGCGGAGTTTTTTCTGAAAATTCTTGAGTTGTAGAAATTTTTGTTTTGCTGAACTTAGTAATTTCTGATTTCTTATGAATAATCACTATTCTTAGATGACCAGAAGTACGAATACTCAAGTATCCAGAAGTACTGTTAAGGTTGGAAGTACGTAGGTAGAAGGACGAGATGGCCATGGATCTGAAAAATCTTTCCAGACCAAAAAAATTAAAGATTCTGAAGCTGAAGAAGAAGAACTTTATCTTGAGTCGCAATATGGGGTGCCTTCTTCTTCTGATGGCTTGTCACAGCTTCAAGTAAGTTTACTCTATAATGCTTGTGATATGTCTTTTTTAACCCAGAATTTTGGACAGGTTCCTCCTAATGTGACAGTTGGAGAAAGCACCCCTAGTAGTATTGTTGTACAAAATGCTGATGTGATGAAAATTATTCCAGTTGAGTATCCGAACACTGGAGTTAGCTTTGACTTCAAGTTTGATAGGATTCGACAAAAAACGTGGGCATTGGGAGATTTACTATTTCGTCCGACCATGCTGAGCTGTACACCAAGATATGGAAGAAAGTTGGCCATTTCTTCGTTGGTAATCCTGAAAACTATCGTATTCTAGAGAGGAATGTGTCTGCACTGCTACTAACTATATACGAGATGATTTTTATTCCCCGTAGAGAAATCTATGAGATAGTTCTTCAATACTGGAAGGATGCCTTGGAGGAGGATGAAAGAGATGAGCTTAATGTCGCCTGGCTTCGTCGTCATTTAGAAGCTATCGAAAAGTATATACAGGAGAAAGGTGTATCTTATAGCTTGGAGACGATCTCCAAGGCTAAATGTGAAGTGGATAGACTTTCTTGGGAGTTGAAGCTTGTAACTAAGGTGCTTGAGCAAATGGGGAAGGCATATGCTGAAGGTGTTGAGCCATTTTTCAAGGATTTTTTCTAGGTTTTCCTAAGTTTTCATAGGTTTTGAGACATATGGCTTTTCTCTGTGGTTTTATTTTTTAGGATTTTTGAGTAGATAGAGATTTCTGAATAATTTACAAGGATATATATTTTTTGAAAAGAAGCAATACTTTGCTTGATTGAATGAATTGAAATCCTAAGTATGAATGCAAGATATTGTAAATATATTGGAGGAAATATGAATATTGCATAAAACAGGAAAATAAAGCAAGGTGATGGTAGAATGCTTTAAGCATTGTGAGCTATCAGCCATTTGCCATGTATGACCACCCCTTCTGGCTTGTTAGTATTGACAAGCTTGTAGTAACCGTCGATTAATACTTCAGTGATGAGATATGGCTCTTCTTCAGGAGAGGATGTTATCTTTTTCACCATATCTCCGACATGGAATGCATTGGGTTCAGGCCCCTCAACTTCAAGACATGTCTTCTGAATAACCGGGTTACTAAGTTTCTTATCTCCGGTAGAGACAATCCATACCCATTTGATAAAATTTTGAAAAGGATCAGCTTCCGATTCACATCGCCGAGTAAAAGTAGGGTTGATATCCGGGTCAAGTCCCTAAGATTTGATGGGATGTGGGATTGCTGGTTGCAAAAGAGTTGGTTGGATGTGACTTACTTGTGTACGAAACCTTTGAGCATATGACGCCATGTCTTCTTCTGGTAACCGCTTTACATCCAGATTCATTATGCGACGAAAATCATTTGATAGGGATTTGTCGGCTTGTTTGAGAGTCTCAGAGGTGTTGGCGCCAATAAAGGAAATACACTTTCTTCCATATTGTTGCTACGGACCCACGGGCGTCCCAGAATCATGTCATGATTTGGATCCTCTTTGACAATGCGAAACTTGGCATGTGTTTGGGTATCACTTGTTTTTACCTCAAGAATGATGTAGCCATAAGCACTCCTTGACTTCCCTTCAGAATTTGTAATTACAATCGGTGAGTGTGTAGCTTCGTTCCTGGAAATTCCCGCAACTCTTAGAATTTTGGTAGTGATAATATTGAAATCGGTTCCTGTATCAGTTAATGTATTCTGAACTCGGTGTCTTTGAGAAAAGCAGTAGTGAGAAATCCCAAGCTAGGATTCTCATTTTATCGGATGATCACGTCTGAAATGGACTAGGATATGCAGTATCGCCTTCAGCAAAGAGTAAACGCTTTCCTGATACAACATGATTGAGTGCGGTGAAAATATCTTTTTGTTGCGCCTTTGATAGGTAAATAAGCTCACATATGTGCTTCATCATGGATTGGACGGTTTTATTGACTGAGTCCCCGGAGAGAGTGAAGCTCCTAACTTGGAAGGGATCTTTGTGGGTGCCTTCAGTCCCTAGATGTAGCTCTCCTGAGTCGATCTTTTTTTGAAGATACGTCTTAGATTATTGCATTCGGTGGTGGGAGGGTTGACAAATCTTTGGAAGTGATAGTATTTCGGATTTGACATATCTTCTTCAGTGGGTGGATGTCGCACAAGTGGTAACTTGATAGCTCCGTTTTTTACCCATAATTCTAGTAGTTCGAGGACCTCCTCCATGGGAAAGGGGAAATATGGGATTGTCAGATCCTTCTTAGTTTGTCGTGGATGACGCGAAGTCTCGGCCGAGCCTTATCCTTGAGTTGATACTGGGGCTACTGCTAGAGTCGATGCGGCGCGCTTAATCTGCGACGTTGATTAAAAAGCTGCCTTCCTCTTGCCTCATTCCTCAGTAACAATACCTATGGAGTGTTGGGTAGAATGTTATTTGTTTACCAGACGTCTACTTCTACGGGTGTCTCTATGGATTTCTTCTCTAGCAGGCCTTGGTCTTTCAAACAAGGATGGGGCGGTTATTGCCGATCTTTTGGCGGCCACGTGTATCTTAGAGAAAGTTTGAAATCATAAAGTTTCTAATAAAGCACAATAAACATGAATTATACCATTAATACAAAGCTTCACCAATTGTTTCTCAATTACATTCTGGTCATGGCAGTCGACAGCTCGTGTACTGAACCTCTTTACGTATTTGTTGGGGTGTTCGTTGTTCCTCTGGAACATTCTTCCCAAGTCTGAGAGAGTGATTTCTATAGAGACAAAGAAATAATTTTTATAAAAAGCATTGACCATCTGAGACCAGCTGGAGATCTTGTTGGAGGCGAGATTGTTGTACCAGGTGTAAGCTCTTTCCGTAAGATATTTAGAGAATTCCTTGAGCCGCAACAATTGGTTATATTCATGCACTCCTAATGATTCCAAGAATCGAGAAATATGTTCCCGAGCATTCCTGGTGCCATCCTACAATGAGAATGGAGGAGACGAATACCTGTTTGGCAGTACAATCCTCTGGATTTCAGTTGGGTAATGGAGTTGATGTTGGTGGAATGAAGATGAATCTTCCTTTCTACGATTTCGTATGGTACTTTTCAAATCTTCACGAGTGACAAAGTTTTGTTGCTGTTGACTCCTCTCTGGTACACGGTTGGTGATAACTTGTACTTCATCGTCTTCTTGGGAATTATCTCTTGACGTGTTTGCACCGCCGACAGTTGTGTTCTTAGTTTTGTCTATTGGACGATGACGGTGCTCTGGTGATAACTGCTCTGTCAAAGTCTTAAGAAAAGTAAGAACTTCCTTTTTGGTAGCGCCATGGCTACTTGAGTTTCATCCAAGGTATCTTGCCGCTTCTTTAAATAAGCATTGTAGGTGACGCATGTTCCTTGTTTTTTGACATCTTCAGTGGTACGGAGAGGAGTCTTGGTATTTTCAGTAGTGGTGTTTTGAGTAATGATCTCTGGAGTTTTACCATTGGTGTTGCTAGGATTAGTAGTGGTTTTTGAACTTGAATTAGGATTAGTTGTTGAACCCGACCTAAGATCAACCATTTTTGAGTAATTGGAGAATTGGTTTTCAGATTGTTGAAGAATTGGATTTGTGACCGAGAGATTGATCTCCCACTGTGGTCGCCAATTTTTAATGTCTAATATTGATTCTAGGCAAAACAATATACTGTAGAAGTATTTTATTTAGATTCGGAAACCAAAATCATATAGAGCCATCCTAAACCACGATAGTATCCATTCCACCTTGTTTCGGTCACGATGAGAGGAAACGGGTTGATCTTAGGGGAGTGAAGCAAAAAAAGTTGAAGAAATTATGCGTGTTGAATGGTGTGTAAAGTTGCAGAACTATTGAGAGAAATCACAGAACTTATGAGAATTGTAAGCTTGTTGTGTTTCTGAATGGGCTAAGCAGATTATTTATAATATTTTGGGAACATACGTATCTTCCTTATAAAGTAGTGGGAGTAGTGAAGAGATGGAGTAGTGGAAGTCGTGGGGATAATGGTGTAATCGCCCATTATCCATGGAAGTTTCTTGAAAACCACGATTCCATTATCTCGTTAACTTCTCCATCTTTACCACTACTTTGTAACTTCCATATCATGGGGTGTTACCACGCCTCATGTTTTTGTAACCGCCATATGATTCGGACATAATTCATACATATTTACCACTTAATTTATATTTACTGGTGCTTGAATTTGTACTAATAATATATTTTTATTGTTTTATTAGATGGTAAACATAAAATCCGAAATTACAAGAAAATATGGCTAAACGGACTATAATTGTTTATATGCATAGAAAAGAAATGGTTAAGAATGGAGCTCGTGTTGGACCAGGCCATACTACGTAAATTTGATGCTACTGTTAGCATTTTCTTGTGAGGAAATGTTGGACGTCGAGAAGGGGCAGACCTAGTACGTCAGGTGGTACAAGAGGGGCTAGTTTGCTCAGTCTTGAATGTGACAAGATAGACTAGTGATGCAAGTTTCATCACGTGAATTAAGAGTATCAAAGCGTAGAAAGAAATGAAGCAGGTGAATGAGTTTCAGTTGTTTTCGGTGGAGCCAAGGATTGATCAGGAAGGATGGCTAGTGAAGTACAACATGTTGTACGTGAAACAGACAAAGTCAGTTTTCTGATGGCTTGAGAAGGCGTTGGAGTCAAGAGAGAGAGTGGGACAGCCATGTAAAAGGCAAAGAAAGATGTAGCTAGGTATAAAAGAGAGCACATGGGTTGTACGTGAAGTATGGCTATGCTATGGTGAGAGGACTGATGGGTGCCTAGACTATTGGGTAATGAATTGAGAAGAGGTATTCGGTCTTTGGACACACGTGAAGGCTGAATTGGCAGGTGGGTCTTTGATGTTGAAACCTATGTATCAGGATACGATAGGACTAGGGAGGAGCTTGTGACAAAAATAGGTGGTCATGCACTTTTCTTATGGGTGATTGGACGGACAAAACCTAAGAAGAAGAAAACCTAATAGGGGAGGCGTCAGTACGGGAAGGAGGCTATTCTTTGAGGGGATAGTTGTCTGTACAGGAAGACGGAAGTGTACAGGGACGTTTTTTTTCGGACTTTTTCGTTAGCTTTCTTTTTAGGTTCTGTTAGGTTTTTCTGGGGATAGCGACGGCTGAGAAGAAAAAGCAGGTGGAAGAGAGAGTCTGTACAGTTTTCTTTTGGAATTCTTTGAGGTTTTGCGGCTGTGTAGAGTTCGCTGGATAGAAGAAGAGGAAGAAGATTGTACCGGGTGACGACGGTGATACGGTTTAATCTATCTCTACTTTTGTCAATTATTTTTATGGGTTGTAAGAAACTCATCTCCATGTCTAGCTAATTAATTTGTAACTAGGTTTCTATGTTGAAACCACTTTTAGTATAAGACTAATTAAATTGAATTATTAAGTAATAAACCATTATGATTTGAATATATTAATTCCATGATTTTTTTTTATTGATTTAAATCTAAATTAGTTGTCGTTTCACCGGTTCTGTACAATACAGTAACCTATGCGCAGAATTAATAGGATAATAAATATGTTTTTCTACTTTTTAGATATTCCATGCTTTGGTTAAATCTTTAGATGGAATATGCTTTTTAGAGCCGGATATTATTTGTGAACCTACAATTAGCTTCGTATTATTTTTTCGCTAACGCAATTAGATGGTGTATGCTTCAGACTAGGGCTTTTGATGCGCCATGCTTAGGGCGTCCCAATGATATTTGCGACTCTAATACATATAATAGGTGATGTCGATAGAACGAACAATAAATAAATATTCATGAGTTATGTTTCATTTCAGTAATTAAATAGAAATAGTGGTGGATACTGAAATACCCTGGTTACCGACTCTCCCGTTAGATTTATTTTATTAGTTTAGTTTGTTATTATTTTATTTATTAATCTAAAAATCAAAAAATATTATCCTTGATTAGTTGATTAGAGATATTAATTGCAGTATTTCCCCGCTCTCTGTGGGTTCGACCTGTACTTGTCGTTGTATACTAGTTAGACGCCGTGCGATTGCGGTTATATATTGGGTAATTCCAAATAACATCACCATACCAAAACCCCATGAATAATCCCCCCATGGAACATGATTTGATTTCTCATAGGAATTGGTGGAGTCCTGAACTCTGTATATGCTAGCAAAAGCAAAAAATGCTTGAAAATAGGGAGAGGGAAAAGCTAGCGCTAGTGCTGCTAGGATAGCAGCGCCGTTGGCGATGGAGCTAGCACTAGTGCTAATGCTGCCAAGCCAGCGTTGTTGGCGCTAGAGCTAGCGCTAGCGCTGCCAGAGATGCAGCGGTGTTGGCGTTGATGTTGGTGCTAGCACAGCTAGGGTATGTTTGGCGCCCACTTTGTTAGCTTTGTTGGATCTTTTTATCCTTTTGGCACATGTGTGTGCTACTCATTGGCGTTAGGAGCGTGAATGGTGTTTGCCAAGCTAGCACTTGCTAGTGCCATGATTATTGCTTATGCACAACTAGGTTTGATATTCATTAATGTTGTGACCATGTTTATGGCTTGTTTAGAGTTTTCTCAGTCTTATGAGATTTGTTGTTAGCAGTTTACGCTTAATTTGTATGCATTGCATACAAATCATTTTCAAGAGATTCAACCATGGAAGTTTGCAGCTTGAAATTATGCTCGCGACTCTGCAATTAGATGGTATGCATCTAATTAGCATTTTTGTTCAGATATGGCTTAGCCTCTATTTTAAATGTTCGCAATTTTGTATAATCAACGTATTATGTCTTATACAAATAGTTCGCATAGATGCATATGAAATAACGGGGATTTAATTGATTTCAACTCTGAAATTTCTGTGATGCATATATATATATATATGAAAAGAGCTATATGGCTAATTTGGCTAGGAGGTGAATATCCCTTCTCGATTTTCTTGCAGAATGTTGGATAGAAGTAGTATTCATAATTCTGATGCTTATTAGAAAAATCATGCATATTTATTTTGTGCTTCTGCAGCTTGGCGAAAATCAATATTTACAATTTCCTCCTTTGTCAAAAATCCACCATCAACAGAATCCAAAAGGAGGGCATGTATACCACTTATAGCAATTAGTCAAGGGAACTCCCGAGTTTGGGCATGAATGCGTTCTAGTCTCTATCGATCAAGATATGACGGAGTCACCCTCAGGTTTAGCTGAAGAAATTGGATCACCTTCGGATCCAACCGGAAAATACATAATGAAGTCAAAGGAAGAACGCGTCATAGAAGATATGACTGCAGATGAAATGGAAGAAGTAAACATAGGAATGAAGGATGAACAACGACTCATCAATATAAGTAGAAACTTGAATGAAAAAAGAAAGAAACGCGTTGGTCAGACTGTTCATAAAATACAAGGACGTATTTTCTTTCAAGTACGATGAGATGCCAGGCTTGTATTGCAACCTCGGTGCTCACTACCGGAGCGTCCCGCCTGAATACCGACCCATAAAGCAGAGGAGTCAAGACTTTCCGCCGGAAACCGCTTTAGCAATAAAGGAGGAGTTCAAGCGATTGTTAGAGGCTAAATTCATAAAACCCATATAACACCCCACGTAGTTATCCAACATTGTGCAAGTCGTAAAAAAGAATGGAAAGATCAGATTTTGTGTGGATTACCGAGACCTCATCCGGGTTTGCCCAAAGGATGACTTCCCACTATCGCGTATACACGCGTTGGTATACGCCACAGACGGGCACATGATGTTCTCATTCATAGACGGTCTCAGCGGATATAAACAGATCAGGATGGCAGTCAAGGACGCATTCAAAACATCGTTTCAAACACCGTATGGTAACTTCTACTACGTGGTCATGCTTTTCAGACTAAAGAACGTCGGGGCCACTTACCAAAGGGCAATGATATTAATCTTCCACGACCTCCTCCACCAGAGCGTTGAAGTTTACGTGGACGACATCATAGTTAAATCAAAAGCAAGGGAATATCATGTCAAACATTTGAGACATGCATTCGATAGATACGCAGATTCAAGTTAAAGATGAATCCAATGAAGTGCGCCTTCGACGTAACTTCGGGTAAGTTTCTTGGTTTTATGGTGATAGACGAGGGAATACAAGTCGATCCACATAAAATGAAAGCTATTACCACGATGACGCCTCCCAAAGATGTGAAAGAATTGCAGACCTTCATTGGAAGAATATCATATGTGTGACGTTTCATCCCGGGTCTCACCCAACTTCTGATTGTGTTTATCCCAATACTAAAAAAAAACTCAATCTTCGAATGGGGATAAATACAGCGGAACACGTTCTACCAACTCCATAAATGTTTGGTTAGTCCTCAGGTACTCCGCCCTCCTCTCAAGAGGGAACCCTTCTACCTTTATACCGCCTTCACAAAGCTATCCATAGGCGCGGTCTTAGCGCAAGACAGAGGGAATGACAACTTATCTCCTATCTACTACGTTATCCAAAGGTCGAACAAGCATGTCTAGCCCTAATATACACGGAACAAAAGATAAGATCATACATGTTAGTCCATGAAACCATTTTCGTTGCAGCGTCCAATCCGATCGCATATCTCGCAACAAAGCTAATCCTAACGGGGAGTACCGCAAGGTGGCTCCTACAACTATCTGAGGTTGAACTCAACTATCAAAAACCCAAAGGTGTCCGTGGTCAAGCAATTGCCAATCTTTTGACCGCTTTCCCGTGAAACGATGACACTCCAACCCACGATGATGTGCTGGGAGAGTTAGCGGAAGCAGAAGAGGAAGAAGCCTGGATCATGTCATTTGACGAGTCTTCATATGAGAAATTCGGAGGATCTGGCATCGTGCTCAAAATTCCAACATGAGAACTATTATCCTACGCTTTCAAGTTGGACTTCCATTGTAGTAATAACGTGGCCGAGTATGAAGCATTGATATTAGGGTTCAGAATGGACAAAGAACTTGGTCTTGGAAACTTAGGAGTTAGAAGAGATTCCAAGTTAGTTGCCAGCCAAGTAAACGACGACTTTCAAGTAAAAGAAACGCACTTAGTGCCATACTGGCAGAAGCACAGAGCCTAATGGTTAAAGTGGGGATAACCACAGTGGAACACACTGCAAGGAGCTCAAACAGGCACACAGATGCATTATCCACGCTCGCAGCCAAGATCCAATTAAATGCTAAAAAGGAAGGGACCGTAACAATAAAACGAAGAGACCTACCGAGCACTTAGAGAGAAGATACATCTTTCGAAGACATGGATGATTGGCGAAAGATATATCTTGAAGACCTCTCAAGGACCAATGAAGAGAACGCCATTCCGATAAAAGTTTTGAAACAATTCATAACGGTCCGGGGAGCACTCTATTATAGAGCACCTGGAGGATCATTGGCACGTTGTCTGAGCAAGAGGAAAGCGGGGGAGACAACACAAAGGATACACAAAGATCATGCGGTCAAACATGTAATATCCGACTGTATCGCTGACTTCAAAGACTAGGGGTGTATTGGTTGAGCATGGTGTCCCAAGCAGCACAGTTGTAGATATTTCCAAGGTTCACCACAACCGGCAGACGTATGCGTGGTTGAGAATGACGATTGGAGGAAAACGTACATAGACTATATCCATCATGGTAAACTACCTAAAGGAAGACGAGCAACACTCAAAATACAGAAGAAGTCTAATAGGTTTTTTATGAATGAAGGGATTTTGTATAGAAGAAGTTACATCAACGCGATCATGAGATGTTTATCGAAATAAGAGGTGATAAAATTCATGGCCAAGTCGCATGACGCGGAGCACCAAGGAATACGCAAGCTATTCTTAAAAATTTATGAATGAGGCTTCTACTGGCCAACTATGGAGAACAAAACGGAAATGCACGTAAGGAGATGCCTAATTTGTCAGACCCACGGGCCCCTGATTCATGTACCCCACTCTCAGTTGCATAGCATTGTCATGCTCTGTCCATCCCACAGCTGGGGTCCATACTTGATCGGGCCAATAAACCCAAATTCTTCCAAACGACACAAGTATATCATCACCGCGACCGAGTATAGCTCAAGAAGGGCGGAGGTGATTCCTTTGAAATATTACGAAGGAGAAATAATCACCGCCTTTATCAAAGAACATATAGTATGCAGGTTTGGAGCTCCAATGTTCAACTGAGATGATAATGCAAAGTCGTTCGTCAACAAGGATGTTTATAACCTACTTGAGCAATACAACATCCGGTTGCACATATCCACCCCATATTATCCTCAAGAAAACGGTCAGGCGGAAGCTACCAACAAAGCATTGCTAAGAATCTTGAGTAGGACTGTGCACGACCATCACAGGGAATAGCACGAACAGTTACACTAGCATTATGGGCATATCGTATTTCTAAGCGCAGATCAACGGGAGCGTCACCTTATTCTTTGGTTTATGAAGAAGAGGTCATTCTGCCAGCAGATATTTTTGTCCCCACAGCAAGAGTCGCCATGGAAAGCCATACCGCGCCGGACGAGGTCAGCCGCTTCTCCCATATGGACACCATAGAGGAGAAGAGGGCTCGCGCCTAATGTTTTGATGATACATATAGGAAACACGTCGCTAATCACTACAACCAAAAAGTCAGAAAAAGAATTTTCAAAATTGACGACTTGATACTCAAAATTGCATCACATGTACAGCGGAATAAATGCGTCGGGAAGTTTGCATCTAACTTGGAAGGAGCCTTCATATCTGAAAGACTGCGGAGAGCGGATATTACCACCTAAAGCGGATGGACGGATCCAAGATTAAGACTCCCATCAATGGCAAGTGGTTAAAAAGCTTTCATGCATGAACAATACTATAACGGAAAACACGTTTTACGACTTTAATAAAAAAAAGAGCTTTTGTCTTATTCATTATCTTTAGCAACTAAATACTATGGCCACAAGAGCGGCAGAGGGCAAAGCGCCCCTGTTCGACCACTCAACTAAATACAATGGTCACAAGAGAGGCAGAGGGAAAAGCGCCCTTGTTCGACCACTCAACTAAATTCAATGGTCACAAGAGCGACAGAGGGCAAAGCGCCCCTGTTCGACCACTCAACTAAATTCAATTGTCACAAGAGAGGCAGAGGGCAAAGCGCCCCTGTTCGACCACTTAATTAAATATAACGGCCACAAGAGCGACAACGGGCAAAGTGCCCTTATTCAACCACTTAATCAAATACAATGGTCACAAGAGCGGCAGGGGGAAAAACGCCCCTGTTTGACCCCTCAATTAAATATAACGGTCACAAGAGAGGCAGCGGGCAAAACACCCATGTTCGACCACTTAATCAAATACAATGGTCACAAGAGAGGCAGAGGGAAAAACGCCCATGTTCGACCGCTAAACTAAGTACAATGGTCACAAAAGCGGCAGAGGGAAAAATGCCCCTATTCGACCACTCAATTAAATACAATGGTCACAAGAGCGGCAGAGGGAGAAACACCCTTGTTCGACCACTCAACTAAATACAATGATCATACTAAACGCGTAAAAAGTCACAAGAGCGACATAGGAAAAAATGCCTATATTCACAAGAACATCCGGGGATATGACATGCTTTAAAATCAAAAGTAACATACACACACAGTCGAGAGTAGTACAATTTTTTTAGAGAAACTCGCGAAAGAGTAGTATAGTACATTTGGGCAAAAGCAAAGTTGTAATAAACAAGTATACAACGAATATTCATGCAACATTATGACGAGCACAGAAATTAAATAGAAAAACTCACGCGTGACTAGATACATAGTCACGCGAGCTAACTTTCTCTCATCCTGATCCATCTTATCCTGAGCATTTACAAATGATTTCAAAAGGGCGCACAATCACCATCTATAGAACCCAAAGCGTCGGCATAGAGATCCATATTGTACAAATACGATGATCGACTGATAACAAATACAACTGTAAGGACCTCCACAAGACGGGTATACCAGCTCATGTTAGCCTCAAGAATATCCCTTTCAAGGTTACGTATTTGATAAGCACTTAATTCATACATTTTTACCACTCAATCTGTATTTATTAGTGCTTATTTTTATATTAATTTTATCATTTTTTGCTATTGTAGGTGGTATGCGTAAAACCCAAAATTATAAAATAATACGGCTAAATGGGCCAAATTGCTTAAGCTATGGAGTTGAACAGTAGGAAGTGGTCAGAGGCTGATCAGACGCCGAATAAAGTTTCTTGTTTTGGAACAGAACTTAAAGAAAATAATTGTTGGCTAAGCTGTTGGGCGTACTGAAAACAAAGAAGAGTGGGTAAAAGAGAGTGAAGGTGACGTGGTTATAAAGAAGGGAGTTGGCTGGTTGGAATGAGTTAGATGGTGTACTATTGGGTCAAAGAAGTGAAACCTATTTTGTTTTGGCTAGAGACAAAAACTGACAAGGAACTGTAGTCGAGTGGGTAAGGCACATGGACCAAAAGAAGGGTTACTTGTTCGATCTTGGCTTGGAAAGTCTGGGGAACTAAAAAGAAAGGCTAAGTATGACAAAAGGTATAAAAAGAAAAGTGTGAATGCGGAACAGGGTGGGGGGGAGTAGAAAAAGATAGAGAAGGTGGGAGACAAACTCGGTTAGAGGTTTGACAGAGGAACAAAGGGAGAGGGGGAAGTGACGGCTGGTAGGTGAAAGTACCGAGAAGAGGTGGAGGTGCTCCTCTCTGGAGTGGTTCTGGTTGGAATTAGGGGGGTGTGGATTGATTGGAGAGAAGGGAGGAGATGGTGGGGGACAGATAGAAGACGTGTGTACAGGAAAGGAGAAGAAAAAGATAAAACAGAGGAAGTTTAAGAGGCGTAAAGAAGGAATAGGGGGAAACTGCCGTCGAGTCTGAATTCGTTGTTTTTGTCTCAATATCATCGGTTTATTTTTCTTTCTCTCCTTATTTAATTTTATGGATTTTGAGAAATCCATAGCCATGTCTTGCTAAACTATATAGTTAGGATTTATGTTGAAACCACTTTGAGTACTAGACCAATTAAATTGAATAATTTGGTAATAGACTATTATGATTTGAATAGATTAATTCATGTTATTGTTTATTGATTTAACGATGAAATTAGCTATTGCTTTATCGGTTATGTATAATATAATAACCTTTGCATATAATTAATAGGATCGTAAATATATTTTTCTACTTATTTGATATTCCATGCTTGGGCTAAATCCTTTGATGGGGTATGCTTAGAATAACCAGGTATTATTTGTGAACTTATATTTAGTTTCGTATAATTTTCTCACTAACGCAACTTAATGGTGTATGCTGAGACTTAGAGCTTTGATGCGCCATGCTTAGAGTGTCCCAGTGATATTTGCGACTCTAATATATATAATAGGTGATGTCGATAGAACGAACAATAGATAAATATTTAGAGTGTATGTTTCATTTCAGTAATTGAATAGAAATAGTGGTGGATACTAAAGACCCTGGTTAGCGATTTTACCTGTGCATTTATATTATTAATTTAGTTTACTTTTTTGTTATCATTCTTTTGAAAATCCCCAAAATATTGTTTCTGGTTAGTCAATTAGAGATATTAATTACAGTATTGTCTCCGCTCCTTGTGGGTTCGACCCGTATTTGTCGCTTCTACACTTTAGGCATTGTGCAATTGCGGTTATTTATATATATGAATACCAAAATCTTATTAGTATCTCCAATTGCAAGTGGGATACAATTATCCGATCAGCTCGAGCTGAACAAGTACCAGTCATAGTCTACCAATTAAAAGGGGGGGGGGGGGGGAAAAAAAAAGGAAACAATGATTGCAAAAAAAAATGGTCTCATTATATAGAAAATTTGATGAACAACAACACACATGACCAAAGGAAAACTAAACTAATATTATACACAAGTAAGTGTAGGAAAAATAAAATATCCCAACATTGCTCAAAATAACCAGCCCTCAAAACACGCCTCCACCAGGAAGATCTTACAATGCCGCCTGGTCCAAGTTAAGAGCCACTTATACCACTTACAGAGATCGAAACACATCCATACATTGGAAGTAAGTAATAAGGCGGCGCTCGTGGTAATAGCGGTGGTGTTCAAAAAATAAAGGGAGAAGCAACGAACCCTCGTGACGCGCTTCCTGTAAAAGACGATCCGCGTCTATGAAGCGTGAGTGGGAGATACCATTCTCACGATCAAAATGGTCAAACAAATCACTCATCACATTGGACATCTGAGTCAATCGGGTAATATCTTCCATTAAAGGGCCCGTGCCATAAAAAAAAAACCAAAACAGAAGGAAAACAAGAAAACAGTGGAGGTTCAAAGTTGAAATTAACCAAATATATAATACAACACAAGAGATGGCACAACTAGACATTTAATATCAAATTATGGGCATCAAAGCACTAAAAAAACATTAATAAAATTCTAATGAACATCAACAGAATCATAAGATTAATCAACCTTACTAGCAATCACGGCGTGACAAGCCTTTATCTCTCGGTCCAAATCCATCATCATAAGAACAACTTCATCATACAGATGACTAGCTAAATAACGCTGGGTAACTGCTTCATTCTACAAGTGTTGGACATCACGAAGAACTCGGTCAGGGGCATTAGCATTACGAGCAATCTTGAGTGTCTCGTGTTGTTCCCTAAAAGCAGAATGATAGCTAAGCCTATGGTCATCAACATCCCCACTTCATATTTTAACACCATAAGCCGTTCTAAGTCATCCCGTTTTTCAAGCTATTTCACAAGTGAAGGAACCACAACCATGGTTAAAGTATATCCGTGAAGTTGATGAAACATTCTCGAAGAGGGAGAAAAGAAGAAAGAATGGGGAAGTGAAAAATAAAAGAAAAACAAAGGAAGGTTTAAATAGAAAAAACAACGAATATTTAGTGCCACGTGGTTAACAAGGATGGTTACAAAAAAAGAAAATATAATAATAATAATAATAAATGTTCCTAGGAATTACAAATCCCCAGACGGATACAATACAAAGTATAACCAAACAAATGATAAACGACTACCATAAAACACCAACACAAACTAAGCGTCTGAATCTGCCAACATCGCGCGACATACCTCTATTTCGCGATTCAAAACTTGCATGATACTGGGAGTTAGCAACGCAACGCCTCGTATGAGCCTCAATGAGCAGCTGATTGACGTCACTCATAATGCGAGCGTCAGCATAGGCCTTCCGAGCAAGTTCAAATGTCCCATGACGCACCTCCCAAGCGGCATCCTTAGCATCCTGATGAGCTAACCTATGAGTCGTCAATATTTTGACTTTGTCCTTCACTACCAAGAGTCGCTCGAGTTCATTGCGCGCGTCTAAGGTCATGATAGTAGCAGCTATTGAACCCATGGTTAAGGTATACCTATGAAACTCATGAGCCATCCTTCAAAAAAAAAAGATAGAGAAAGAGGAAGGGAAAGAGAAGATGGAAGCAGATAAGCAAGAACGTCTGAGACGAGGGTAGAAATAACACTTAAATAGGAACAAACAACATACATAAGTCAGACACGTGGCTGGAAAAAGTTACCCCAAAAGTTAATAATTAAGCTTGTTTACAAAAAAAAAAAACTATATGCCAATAACACGGAGAACTTGGAGTAACCTATCAGTATGATAAATATCTTGGTCAAGTTGCCAGCGCGTATCATTAGCATCCATAAGAGCGCGGTCAGGAATACTCATCTCATCATTGGCCAAACCATATACACACAGCGCAGCTTCATAGGCACCAGCAGAAAATCACGAATAGTAAACACCTGATGAATAAGACCTGCGTTATACCATCGATCGGCCACTTCGTTACGAGCAGCGTACGCGTCTACCCACTACGTCTCAACATCAATTATGTCTCCCATTAAGCGGTGCAGCCTTTGTTCCAGGTTGTGAATGAGAGCAGCCGTTGCAGGGTAAGCCATCAAATATATATATGTATGTATATATGCAGAATAGAAGCAACACAACTACTATTTATAAACAACCAACACCATAATAAAGCACCTAGAACTCAGGCGCCACTATTACATAAACATAATAAATAAAACGATAGAAAGCAACAACTTAAGACAACCAGAATACCACAATAAAAATCATCAAACCTCAAATAAGTTTTCCTAA